>JARFOC010099886.1:0-12646 GCA_031763485.1 Osmoderma eremita | reverse complement strand
GCGATCGCAATTAACTTAGCGCGTATTCATTATTCCGTTAAATCGTTTATTATTCATTATCTACTTCAACTTTTAAATTCATAAAGTTTTTTTCTTTTTTTTTTGAATAAATATACTATTTTTTTAGGGACACTTCTGTTGTTTTACTGTATTAGGTACCAGATTCCTCTACCTTTGATTACGAATTACATTATAACATTATTACTGGATGTTAGGCATACTTTATCGCGTTTATAATATACAATACTATATGTAGGATAAATAAAAATATTGGAACTGTGTGGCACAAGTAAGCTGGTAGGATATATGTATGTATAGTGTTTTCATGTTTTTTATTTATTTTTCATGCTTTTATAAACCCAATATTTTTCTTAGGTAGGTATTTTTTCTTTAAGAAACCGCATTTGTGCACACCGGCCAAATATATTTTATAAATCCAGGTATTCTTTTGGGGCATTGTACATACTTTGTATGTATCTTTTTAATACTAATGTTTTCATTTCAGTATTAAATTGAATATCTCATCCAGTATTTATTCTAAAAGACATAAATTTCAAGCGACAGTGTGCTACCAGGTTTTGCTTTCGACTTGGGCAAAGTGCAACAGAAACTTTTGCAAAACTTCAGCAGGACTTGGAAACACAAACAACGTCACAGTATGGAATGGCACACTTCAGGTTCTCCAAAGCCCAAGAATGCAAGAATTAGCAAATCAAAGATAAGGAGCATGCTAATTTGTTTCTTTGATAGTTAGGGAATCGTTCACAAAGAATTGGTGCCTCAAGGTCAGACAGCTAATCAACATTTTTACCGAGACGTTCTCGAAAGGCTCCGAAAAGGGGTCATGCGTGTGACACCAAATATCAAGAACGATTGGATCCTGCATCATGACAATGCGCCTTGTCACACAGAAATTTCCATAAACAGTTTTTGGCCAGTAAAAATATTACTGTGGCTCCTTAGCCTCCTTATTCACTTGACTTGAGTCCTTGTGACTTTTTCCTATGCCTTAGATTGACAAATCATCTGAAGGGACATCATTTTGGGACACTCGAAAACATTAAAACGGCTGTAACCGACGAGCTAAAGGCGATTCCAATATCCGAGTTCCAGCGCTGCTATGAGGAATGGAAGAACCGTCTCCCACGCTGTGTGGCTTCCCAAGGGAGTTATTTTGAGAGAGAGAACTTTCAATTGTAATTATATTCAAATAAAAATATTTAAAAAGATCAGTCCCATTATTTAATTTATACACCTCGTATATAGTAATATTACTGTAGGGATCCAATATCATAAAGTTTATTTATCAGTTTATGTCGTAAATCTAGGGTCTCAATTCTCTCAACTCATTTATCTGGGTGAGAGGGCTGATATCAAATCTTAATTCGGCTAGTGACGATAACAGGAACTTTGTTCGTGATTACATACTTGTTTTAGTGGGGAGTGGCGCTGATATTAAATATTTACACTTGACCTACACATTCGGAAAATAAAACTTTTTTATGTAAATGTATGAGTTAAGAAATAACATTTATTTATTTTACAATTATAAACCAAATCACGTGCAATACAGTGGTAATCAAAAATAAATTTAAGAATATAAAGTTCAAATTGAAAACATAAACAAAGATGAAATGTCATATCGTTATACTTAACATTTTACTGTGTATTCGATCCCATTTAAATCGTCTGAGATATTAAACGTATCAATAAAAAAGACATTAAGAGAATAAGTTGTTCTAAAATCATTCAATCTGCCACTTCGGCGCTTTATCCGGCATCGATGGAAATACTCCGCGGATCTCCTCGTGCGAATGCAAGAGAACATTAAGCATGTGCGAACACCAAATGGCACTTCCCATAAACGCGGGCATCTACTGTATTATACCTAAAATTGCCAATTTCAGAATCTTTCACGAAGCTATTCGGTAACTCTCGATGAAACAGTGAGATAATAATAGTCGCTATAAGATTTGAATGCAAAATGTGTATGTAAACAGAGTGTACGTCTATCAGAAGAGTATGGCAACGGCAAAAACGGGGCCAGAAGATTCAGATAAAATTTTATCATAAAACTATACTACTATACGTAAAGATATAAACACACTGTATAGGGTTACTCCCTTCGCACAATATATTGATTAAGTCGGGACACGTGTTTCGGAAACACATTCCGATCGTGAACCGCATAAAGGAATGAAAGTAAATATAATTATATTTAAAAAACGTGCAATACTTTCTCCCTGCTCATTTACAGTTGTTCATACACCCCGAGCGCGAAGTTCTTTGAAAGACCACCCTGAGCGTTCTTAAGTGTGTGCTGTTGCTATAATAAGTCCATCAAGCTGGAGAAACCGAATGGTCCTTCTTCTCGATTAAGTAGGTTTTTTCAAAATTGTTTGTATGATTATTGTATCACGAACATTTAAAAGCAAATGCTCTTTAATGCACAAGACGCTGATACCTTTAAACTCTGTATTTCCATTTTATCGAAGTATTTACCATGGTGTTTAATACGTAATGTGTATTAGTGTATAAGTTCACGATGACCATAAAAATATTTTTAAAAAATAGCTTTTTTCAACGTAAATATCTTTGTTCACGGCAGTAGAGAATGTGCCTCTAAAACACAAGAATTAAAGTATCTCAGAAATTACACCATACATATTATTGCTAAATTGATTGGGCTCTAACATCACATCCTCAAAGGTTAACATTTTGGTGCCGATCATTCTATATATATCGAACATATTTTATATGTAGCTATCTGAAATCTGTGTTTGACTGCAACCAAATTATTTTGTATTCGTTTCGAAATTTAGTGCCGCTTTTATTTCTTTTGTGCGCGTTTGTATTAATCCAGAGTGATTTTCAATGAATAATACATTGTAACCACACGCAACGTAGAGAGAAATGGACGAATCGTATCGATATATGTGTACAATATAAATTCATATCCACATAAACGGTATTGTTCGGGCAGCGCCAACAGCATCCACATCAAAATCGCTTGCCTGTCGTCGTGCTCTTATACCACTACATAAAAGAACACGCAGGAATCGATACGGAATGTTGGGTATAGTATATTTGTATGAGGTCAACCGGGAAAAGAGTACGAAATGACCTTCGATTGAGAAAATCGCCTATAACCTTCCAATATCAATTGACATTCGTCGCATAGGTAGGATGAATGAGCCCTCCGAGTCGATGTTGGCTCCCATAAAAAGGTATCGAATGCTGATGTCTATCACTATTAGTATTCTGTAAGTATAGGAGTGCAGATTTATGTCGAAATATATCTAACATGTGGACAACCACATGGGAATAATATCCAATATTATTTGAAATGAATACGAACACATGTACATATATCGAGCGGATTTTCAACATTATCTATTTTTCTTTAAGGTCTTAATGCTATCTGTAATGGTTTAGAAATTTATAATGGAAAATACCTTTACATATAAACGGTAGCCTTAATATGCTCAGGGGTTAAGCTGTAGTTCAATTACTTCACTGACCAGAGATTATACACAAACTTTGTCTACTCTTTCTTGATCATCACTATCTTCTTTCCCTTAGCCCTATTTCATCCGCGATTTCTTAGAAGATTATTGTATCGTTCCAAGTTATTCTGAGGGTACCTTTAGTGCTTCTTCGTTTGCCTTGTCTTTGATATCCCTAACAAATACCCAAACTATTCCAACTATTCTTCTACCGATACAGACACCTTCGTGTCGCTTTGTCCAGTACTTAAGTTTTTACGTCGTAATGGCTCACTGAATATATTAAATGTTCGGTTGTAACGGTTTGATATTTTTACCGAAAAATTATTAATAGCCTGCGAATGCCCACGCATTATTTGCATATTTTTGTATTTTATCAGCTCTTAAGATATTTTCAATGCAAAGTACGGATATAGTATAGTATTTTTCCAGAATTAATTTTAATATACAGGGTTCAACAGGCGAGATTCATCAAGTGCATTTTAGAAGTTGTTGAATTGAAACTGGACATCAATCTTCTTAATCAACACTTTTTAGGATTAGTGATACCAGCCCACAGACCTTGCAATTCTTTCACTCAGATTAATAGTTTGAAAATTGAATTATATATTAGTTTTAAAAGAAAGAAAACGATTGCTAACACTATTTCTGCACTTATTGTTAGTAAATAATATATTCCTACTAAATGTATAAGCAGTATAAGCTACTACAATTGTTTTAAAAAATTCCAGTAATCCAGTTTCCAGAAATGTCGAAAAATTACCTTCCAATTTATAACACAAGCAAATTACACCATTGTTTTGGTCACATAATTACCACTGAAAATAATAGTTGCATAATCGTTGGACATCAAATGCAACCAAAATTTGTAGAACATAGAGTTTTTGAAAAGTGTAAAAGAACTGCAAAAGGCTGTTCGAGAACATATTTTCTTCTTAAAAAGGAAGTACTTGAAATCGTTGGATTAGTTCTCTGATCTAAATATGCCGATTTTAAACCACTCCTATTTGTGTTGGCTCTATTTAGAGATGACAGCATTTCACTAGTAGGTGGATTCCATGGACCCATGAAACCAAACGGGCCTTCTGATGTCCTAACTCTCTGCACGAAGAGCTTCCAGTTATCAAACAGAATTCGTATGCAAACATATCAATGAATGTCAGAAATTGTTTAGCAATGTACCATCTTTTTCAAATTAAATGCGAATCGAAACTCGACAAATCTTCGATCGTGTATGCTTGGTTGGTGGTGGTATCGTTGGTACTTCAAGTTGCATAAACGATGGAAGATTTGTCGAGGTTCGATTCGCATTGAATTTGAAAAAGATGATACATATGTATACACTACCGAATGCTTGCTTTCCTGGAACCACTATGACCATTTGGACTCGAATCCTGTAACGAATACTGCTATTATCTCAGTTGAGTTTATGTCTGACTTTGTTATCAGGAAGAACATACAATGAATAGCATTTGACCTCCAGAAATGAAATGAAAGTTACAGAATCGTCGTTCAGTTACATAACATCTAGCAATTGCATTTTTAATAGCAATGCGACAAACATATTTGTAAAGGCTTGTATTTAAGCAATGATATGGAAGCAATCGTAATCATAACTTATATTAGATATGTATTGATCTCAGAACAATCACACCAGCACTTGTTCTTTCAGCAAATCCTCGTACGATAATGGATTAAACAGTCTAAAATTAACAAAGGAATTGTCTCTCTTCTTGTTCTTTATCAACCGAGTATTTTTTGTTTGGCTGCAATGATTTGCCAGTTTGGTTCAACACTGTTTGTTTCTCCTCTATTATTTGCATTAGTTTTCAAGTTTCTTATTGGAGCAAATTAACTTTGTATAAATATACCGCCATATGCAGCGCCAAACAAGTATTTAAATAGATGATACACATATTATACAATTAAATACGTTTGCTATTGTTTTGTACTAATACGCAGTATCGGGAAATCCACACCGCACAAATTAATTTAATAAAATTCGGGACATATGTTTCAAGAGCACGTCGGGCCTCATTATCAATCAATTAACGTAGATTACAACATGCATAGGATCCTATATCTGCGAATAAAGGAACTATCTACAAAACTAGAAACACTGGCTTCGAATTCTGATGCTTAAATACTAGCCTATATGCCCTACAAAAGACGCAGCATCTCACTCTATTATTACAACATTTCCATTAAATAAAAAAGTGCAATAGTATTTTTAGTATTGTCACGTTTCTCCTACAATTCTTGTTTCTTGTTCTACTAAGCATTCGTCCGCAACAAGTATACACAATATATTTTCCTTTATCTAGCAGTTGAAACGTGAAAATATATAAATTCAAACAAGCTGAAATTTATGAAACGTAGATGCGACCATGAGCACGATACGGCATTAGAAAAATCCTATATATGTATCTGTCTGGTGCGTGTCACTTGTTCAAATAGCGGGTCAGTTTATACGTTGCAGTGGTGAAACGCACGCCACTTTCCAGATTATCTACCATTAAGTAGATTTTTTTTTACAGTAGAAGTCAAATAGTGTAATATAACATAGACAAACATCGCGTAGGTGTAAAATAGAATAACTAAGATGGTAAAATATCACCTGCAACTATTAGCAATAGTTTAAGAAAAGCAAATTTTTAAAGCTTTACTTTGTTGAGTAATAATAAACAAAATTACGGGCTTTTTCACTGATTCTTAAATTAAAAAAATTATGTTTCTTTTATATTTTACTGTTTTCCTCAAAATGTGCATTTTAACTGTTAGAAATCCAAATAATGGAACCGGAAGTAATAATGTACAGCTGATTCGAGGATTTGGCAAGCGTGTATGAAATTCTCATAAGCTCTGTAACTGCATTCGGAGTTTGAGCCGATCTATAGTTAACTAGCATTAATCATGCAATGTATATAGTTATCTTTATGATAGTTGATGCTACCGGCAAAGTAAGTGTCATATTTTATACTTTTGTTACGGTTCCACTAAATATGAGTCATAAGGTAAATTATCAGGGTTCTAGACAAGGGAGTGCATTTGCATACGCTTTATGTGAACCAAGGACTATGACCAGGGTCAAGATACAATAGATGGTTCTGAGTGCTATAGTTTATCCAATAGAGGGCTCTGCTGGCGAAATTCTCTGGATAGAACATCCAACTAATCTAGATTTACTGATATTTTATTGACCAAGTGATTCAATGAGGTGTTGTTGATACTTGTTTGAACCTTTTAACAGTTCCTTTGGTTTTTAATTTATGTGTATATTTGTTGTTTAATTATTATTATTTTTATTATTATTGGTATTTTTAGTATTATTGATTATTGTGCATTTCGTCTGGTAAGTCAAAAAGTTAATTTCACATCTCAGTAAATTAATTAATAATTAAATTGTTTTGACAACCCTGAAAATTGAAGATACGCCAATATTCTGTAACTAATTGCAAAAATAGAGAAAGCACAAGGCATAGGTTTCCCAATCTCAGTATATACCCAGAACGCTGAAGAATGGATTCAAGCATGTGGTAATGAGAAATTATGAAAAATAGATCCAAGGAAAGTACATACACATTACTGTGCATGATATTTTATCGAATGAGTATTTAGTAAAAACTGCAGTTCCAATTTTATTGTTACCATCAGGTATGAAAAATAATACATTGATATTCTGTTTATAGCAGCTGGTGTTATTGCACAACTGCTCGAGAAATGTATGTTGACTGAATCCTTTCCACTATAGAAGTAGTAAATACAAATTCAAGTGAACCAGAGGAAATAATTGAAACATCTAGGATGCAACAAATTTTTCAAAAACGGCGAGAATAATATGTAACGCCAGTAACTTGTAAGCTTGTACGTGTAAAATGTTTTCATGTAACTTGTAATGCGCGTACGTGTAATGTTTTGCTGCATGTTCTTTCCGGCAGAAATAAAATCAGTATGTGTATTGATGTAACATAATAATATGGTTCTCAATTTTATAACTTTCTATGTTTTCTTTTTCATGCTTGTCTTATGTAATATATTATTACCTATGAAATGGATTTTTTATGCAAGGTAAACTTCAATAAAGAGTAAATTTGTAGTAAATATCAGAAAATTTATTAATGAGAGGCTTTCTAATAGTAAATAAATATTTAGGAATACGTTTTTCTAAATTGTCACTGTGTCTTTTCTGCTCAACTTGGGCGCGCACTTTCTGAACAGAGTTATGGTTGGAAATAGATGTATCATTTAAAATTTGAACTTTAGAATGAATACAGTTTTTTGCAGATTTTGTATATGATACGTTGCATAAAAGCCGTGTAGAGAAGAATGAATAGAATTATATACGGAATTATGTGTCATGTGTGTTGGCTCGCTAGTCTATTTGGTTGTGCTCCCTAGCTCACCAGTCAAACATTTTCAGCATTTAGTGCCCCACCTATCCATACTATGTACATCGTCATTCATCTCTAGTTCTAATGTACCAAAATGTGTCAAACGTGAGAAACTGTTTGCTAATGTTCCCAAGAATTCTGTTTAAGATTGGCAAAGGTTTTCAGTGAAATAGGCGCTAATGTGAGGAGAATTTTAATATTTAATTTGAATTATGTGTGATAGTAAATACAAATACTCATAATAATTTGCTCTGCAAGCCATGAAGGTCTAGTGCCAATAAAAATAAGTAAACTTCCTTGAAGTGCCATATGCATGATATTTCTCCATTTTCTTATGTTGTCCAATTCTTTTTTCATCTTTTTTTAGATCTTTTCCCGCTTTTTTTATTCACCGCTTCCTTGGTCTACCCTTTGCCTACTAGTTTTCTCGTAAGGGCTTTAGTAATCTTTATCTGTTTAGTCTTTCTATATGTTCCAGCCATCTTATTCTCTGACCTTTGGTCTAACTACTTCTACTTCTGGGTTTCCTTTTTTCCTCGGCTCTTACCCCTACATATACAGCACGTAGCATTTTCCTTTCTCATCCTTTTATCTGTTCCTCTTCCACCTCATTTAGCACCCGCGTCTCACAGGCATATGTAGCAGTAGGTCATATAATTTTTTGTACGTGCTCCCTTTTGTTTTTTTCCGCAACGTATTTTGATTTCATAAGACCCCCAGGCTTCTATATTTCCGGCTGCCTTGTGCAATTCTTGCCTGGATTTCTTGTTCTTCGTGCTCATTTTTTTCCATATTTATTCCCAGGTGGACAAATTGGCTTACTGTTGTCTACTCTGCGGTCTTTTTTTTTTGCTCTCACCACAAGGTTATTTTCTCCCAAGACGCTTTCTGTTTGCCCCATAACCATATTTCTAATGTTTCCTTGCTTTCTGTTCTAAGCTACTTGTAATTTTTCTTAGTTCAGTTTTGATCTTGTGATTATTCTTAGGTCATCTGCAAAGGCTATAACTTGGTGTTATTATTAGATATGGTTCCGGTTATCTTTATTTTACTATTACTTATTATTATTTCTAATATCAGGTCGAAGAGTGTCTCGCCTGACTCACACCTCTTCTTACTTCGAATTTCCTTGAATGCCCTAATACTTTGTTCTTTCTATTGTCTAGTCTAAAGTTATTATATACCCGTAACTTGCAGAAAATTGATACGCTTGCAATTTCATCATCGCTTTTATTCCAAATAATGGTCACACTATAGTTCTTTTGCCGAGTTTTATGTTCGAGGTACACTTTTCCTTCTCTTTAACTGGACATAACCAATCTCCTCGTAACTTACTCGGGATGCACTAAAAGATTACATAAAATACAACTAAATTTTACAATATTTAAGACTAATTGTACTAATGTAACCTTTATATTGTTGGATTCCCATGAAACGAAATTGAAATTGAGAATCGCCTTTCAAAAAGTTAGCAATCTTTAAGATGTTTAATTCTGGAAAATTATTACTGTCTGCCTTTGTACATCCAGATTATATTACTCTGATAGCATTTAAGCAGTCAACAAAGTAAAATGCAGAAATAATAAAGAAAGCCACGGTGGCTAAACGATGTCAACCATCAATATCAGACTCGATATTGACAACTAAATTAATGACTAACGCTGCGCATATTATTTGCATGTGCATACAACTCTTACGTCAAACCAATGAGAAAGCGTTTGCTCTCGTGTGATATTCATTGGAATTTCTGTGTATTTTAACTTTTTAAAGCAAGTTGACATATTTTCGCGAATCTCCTTCCTTCCTTATCTTTTGATAGTTATAATTTTGATTTAAAATCATGTCATCTACCTTATTATAAACCATTAGAATAGCCTACTTGGTAGTATGCATTATTTCGTACTTCAATTAAAGTGCACGGAAATGACATCATCTGCAGACAAATGTTACATAGACTGTAGAAACGTGCCGTTGCAATGGCATAGAACCATTTTCCTTGAAAGATTACTGTCGCACCCTGCTTCATCGGTTCGTTATGTGTCAACAGCAGTGCCTCCGCTTCATCATTTTGTTCCATTTGCACAAGTAATATTGGTAGACCGAATGTAACATTATAAACTGGTACTACTAACCACCACTACTGAGAAAAGAACTATGTCTATAAAGGTTGACTGTAAGAATTGATTACCAGAGATTGGATTAAAATTGTTGTGAAATAAAGCAATTATCAATAAAGAAAGTTTTCTTTCCCAAAATACAGTCATTCATTTTTGATATTCGGTATTACATCACCAATCATATTTTATAGGATAAACTAACTTCTTCCATTAAAATTCAATATCTATAAGCATACTCAAAGAGCAGTATTTCAATTTAGATTTGATTTATTAATAATAGAAGCAGCAATATTAGATATTGGAAAATCCACAAGTTCTAAGTCAAATAGTTGAACGCATTCTCAAAAGTCGGGAAATACAAGTAACTAAAAGATAAAAACATACACATCTAAACTCTCGAATAAGTAAGATCGGCAACTCAAAATAATTCCTGAAATTTATATTGGTTTAAATTGTTTATTCATGAAAGGGAATGTACAAATTCCTCTGTAAAACCGGCTTTGTACGTGCACGATGCATGATCATCACGCGATCACTCCATGTGCTGGGTGAACAAGGTATAGTTATGAATATTCATGTACTATTAAACCAATTTCACTCGTAGTTAATCAGGAATATATCAGATTGAAGTGTACGTCTTAATTTGTTTGGTAAAGAAATTTTCACTTCCACCTCTAATATAAACAGACAGTACCGAGTTTTCTCAATCAACATGAATTAAGTTTAGAACAGTAAATCGTGTGCTATATTTGTACTACCAATTTGTTAACATAAATTGTTCTAGTGTTGTAAGTAAAAATATCAAATATTAATCACACAGCGCAGAAGAACTGTTCTAAAATTATTCGATTGAGTAACATACAACTGGCTGACTCCTTCAGGTATAAAATGACACTAAAATTTAAATTCGATTACACCAGACATCCAATTTCTTTATTACTCCGTCCTTTGAATGCGATAACTGCTCGTAAAGCTGCAGATTGGTTCATCGTTGATTCTATGTTCCTGTCAGAGGTGGGTTTCAGTAGATAGAGCCCGTACAGCTTCCAGATGTCACCGTCAGTTGATAGACGGCCAAAATTGGAGACCCCAATGGAGAATGTACATATGTATAACACTTATGAAACATTTAATAAAACCTCCATTTCGGTTAAATGCAGTTTTAACGGAAAATATAATACGTCTGAGAAATATAGGAAAGTTTTTGCAATAAATCAGATTATTATTATATATGATTATCACATTAATTTTGAGAATAAAGTATCCCAAGTAATGAATTAAAGAAAACTACGGGCCTAATTCAGTATACTACTATGACACTACTTATACAACGTGAAGTAGTCAGTTATACTTCTGTCAGACACACGATATCATGGCTGGAGCTGATAGCTCTAAGCTATCATCTCTAGCTTAGAGCTGCCAATAGCCGGCACGTACGTTCAAAAGATGAAATATATAAAAAGTATATTTAAAAAATATATAAATATACCTCTGAGATCACACAACACGTACGATTGTATAGTTCCAGGCATTCCTCACGTACAGACAGCTGTTTCGGACTCACTTAGTCATCAGTGCTCGTCCGAGGAATGCCTGTCTACTAAACAAACAATAAGCGAATGAGGTAATACGTATGTAATGCTTCTGTTATTTCAAGATAGTTATGTGGGTATTTCTAATCAACCAAGTGATGTGCATAGTTATAATAAAGTAGTGAAGTATTGAACCACTGACTAATAGTCTGAGATTTTAGACTTAATTTTTTTTTGAAATGTTTCAAGTTTTGCGTAAATAATCTCAAACCATAACGCGAATTGTACACATTGAAGGAACGCATGCACCTCGCCAGCGGAGAATTCAGGCAGTAATTTGAATTGCCCGTGTGCCCATAGATCAGATTTATATGTCTTGTTGGATACTTGGGTATGTTGAAATTGATTAAATTCGTGCAGACGGAGGAATCTATTAGATTATTTCGTACTTTATAAATGAATTCTTTCTAGGGAGTCAGTAAACCTACCATCATAAGGGAAAATCTATGCATCAATCCACACAAAACCACCGTTCACCAGGAAGAGGAGAGTGGAAAATCTACAACCACCTACCATTCAAGGCGTGAAATTAGAATTTACAGATGATGTAAAATATCTGGGCGTCATATTTGACATTAACCTGGAATCCGCATTTGGAAAAGGTATCCCAAATACTATACTTATGGTCTTGCCACAAGGTATGGGGAAGGTCTTGGGGGTTATCCCCAAAACTTATTCACTGGTTGTATGTGGCAGTAATACTCCCGACCATCACTTATAGCTTGGTGGCGGAAAGCGCAACAAGCTATTGCCACAGCAAAACGCACATCCATACAAAGGATGGCGAGTATGGCAATCACGGGAGCAACCTCTTCCACCCCGTCTTTGGCATTGGAGGTTCTTCTGGATCTCCCTCCTCTACATATTGTTTTGGAAAAGGAGGCCAGATTAACCACATTTAGCCTCAATCGCCGCGCACTCATGTGTTCTTGGCAAATGGGCTGCTAGACGCGGTTATCGCCAACGGCGTGCTGGGAATGCCAACTGACCTGATGTGCGCACGTCACATGATCGATACATTCTTCACTACCTCCTATCCA
>JARFOC010099875.1:0-12648 GCA_031763485.1 Osmoderma eremita | reverse complement strand
ATCGCTTCCTGGCTTACAAACCTTTACAATAACAATAAAACGACAAGATGTTGTAAAAACATCATTGCAATAGATATACGCATTACTTTGGTGGACAAACGACAAATATACAAATAAGCTCCGAAAGTATTAATACTACTGTGAAAAATTTTAATATCTAGGATCAATCATAAAGGATGAAGGTCGTCTGCTTTCGCAATCAACAATTCTGTTCTCAACTTATGCAAAATCTTCCCCACAGAGACAATTTCTCACACGCGTGCTCTTAGCTCGTCTCGACTAAAGCTATTGCCGAAAAAGCGAAACAGTCGCAGGGCGGGGCTGAGTTATAACCTTTATTATTGCTTCTTCCCACTGCCGTACAAGATGGATGTCCCCTGAAAATGAGCTTTCTACAATTCCTACCGCGTTAGGTGACATTCTCTCCCTCCCTCACCTAACTCCTCCGCGCACATACACCATTGTGTAAGGTTTTCACGTAGACAACGAGGACGCGCGATAGCTTGCAGAATTGCCAGATCGGTGTCTGCCACCGGATTGGATCCCCCTCGCCGTTTTTATTCCGTCATTCCCTGCCCGGATTATTGTTTCTTAATGGCATTACAGATGGCACGGTCGCTTTGCGGTACAGCGCTGTGAATAACGGCGCGAAAAAGAAGGCACCGTGTGCCTCGCCAGCTAGCGCGTGCTGTTAATGTGGTATAGTTTTCTACACTTTAAATGGAACGCTTTCTCTCTTCTTATTTTATTGTTGGCATTGCTGTCGTTGAAAATAAGGGCAACTGCTTGGAGGATATCCAAATTCGTATATTCGTGCCGCCTAAGAATAAATAGGTCGTGAAAGTTAGAGTGGATTAAAGCCATTATGTGTAGATAAAATTCGTTCGCAAATACACAGGATTCCGTTCGAAGGTTTTAACAAAGCACTACCAAAAATATTTTTCGTCAAAATCAGCAAAATGTTAATAAACATATGACATAAAGCGATCAAACATCAAAATTCCTAAATAAATATTTTTTCTATTTGATGTGAACTCTTTTGTGATCACTGTATAGATACGATTACTTCAATACTTCAAAATGGATAAATATTAAATAATTCCTAGAATATATATAACTCTAATTATCGCTATTATAATATCACATCCATAAACAACAAGTTCGGATATTTTTTCTGCTTCAGGCATTGAAAGAAATTCGTCTATGCAGCCCAAAGGAAAAAAAACACGTACTAATTATATTTGACTTTGCACATTCTTGAATAGATTTATGAACTTGTTCCGCAATCTTTTGGTAGCACCAGTTTTAACCAGACAGATGCTTATTGTGAAGGGATATGAGATTTCTTCAACTGCACGAATCATGGCAGATGGTCATTAATTATTAACGTTCGTAATATTCGACAGAAAGTAGAAGGCTTGTGGCATAATGTGTGTTATCATTTGCTGTTGATTTTGTTTAAGGAGAAAAAGCGGATTTGATATTTTCTGATATAAACATTTAATCGGTTCGAATGAAGGAGTCATTTTCAATAATATCTATGCTTATTATCAATATCGGAACTCATCTACCCTTGATAAAATATACACCTACACCAAGATGGAACTTCCGAAGGGCAGACTGGGCGTTATATTCTAAAGAAGTTGACTCACACCTACGGTGGATCCCACCAAAATCAGAAAACTATTGAAGGTTTGTTGGCGTACTGATTGGAAGCGCTAAGCGCAACATACCCCGCGGATATAGAAAAAAGAGTACATTCCCTGTTGGAACAAGAACACGGAAAAATTATATAATGAGTATGAGAAAACTGGATATCCAGACCTGGGAAGCCAAATACTGGAATCGCTCAATGATGGAAGAAGGGAGTCATGGGAAAGTACAACAGAAAATATGGATTTTACAACCTCCAGCCGAAAGGGATGGGCTCTCCTACGACGACTAGGAGCCGCCACACCTATACTCCCCATTGCAACTCATTGTAACCTGAAGGGTTGCAATGAATTTGTAGACTGTCAAACGCTAAATAAAGAAATCTATTACGTAATAATAATTAATTTTAATTTGATTTATAAAAAAATCCATTTTAGGTTTTTATTTATATCCTATTGTTCCTATTTAATTTGACCCCTATCATTTCTATGATGATTAAGTTCCACTGAAGATTCTGAGCATTAATAGATATAAGATACAAAGAAAAAATACGCGGATACACAATTCGAAGAGATTGTATACAGAAGAACAACATACGTACATCGAGAGAACCATAGACAAAAGGAATAACAACAAAGGAAGAACCGATAATTGGCGCAAGAAAAATATAGAAGCTTTTTTTAATGAATTATTAAAATGATTACTAATTTCAATATATCTGTTTTAAAGAAATCATGTTTTTTTCTTTTTCATAAAGAAACTCAAAGTAAAAAATACCCTTTCCACCTTGATGAGTAAAGAACTCTGAATATTCACAGTTCTTTACTCATCAAAGTGGTAAGAGAATTTTTAATTTTTTAAATTTATTAGAAGAAGATATTACCATGTTTCGGATTGCCACAAAGGTAGCTACTAACCAAACAAAACGCTACCAAGTACAAAAATAAAAGGTTTTAATGTAGGAGTTCTATTGTTAGTATTAAATAGTCTAGGTAATATCTAGGTAATCGACAGCAACTCGAGAAATGGTCGGAATTATAATTTAATACAAAGGCAAATATAAAATTAAATTTTGAAAATCACTGCAATAAGAATTACAAAATATATGCATACAATTATCTTTAAATGCCACAACTTACTTCCTAATTTTCTTTCTTGTATTCCTTGGTTCTTATTCTTTGATTGGTTGTGGATTCTTAAACAGGATAATAAGAAAAATTTTATTTATTTTAACGTTGACCCTCTATATTGCACTGCTAGATGATTGATGGTACACTATTACTAAATAATAAGCATTTATTGTCCAACGGACAGAACAATGTACAACAATTGAATATCTGATTACAGCAAATTTAATTTTAAAAAAACAGTACTTACATAATAATTTGACAAATTTAACTGATACTAGCTATCCTACATTTATTAAGAACAAAGGCTTATGGTATACAACATTTATAGTAGATATTGAGTGATATTCGATTTGTTTTGGACCACTTTAAAATCTCGTCGATATCCTTCTGGCACAGTATATAATCTATGTTAGTATCAATGAAAGAAAAGGCTTGACTCGTCGGCGTATAATAGAATTTCGAAGTTTAGTATCAGCGATCTCATTAATAAAAAAAAGTAACATGAGGGAACCAACATTCGATATTTAAACCTTACGCTATACAATCAATTATAGTAAATAAAATTCAATTGTAAAATATAACCGATCAGTTAATGCCGGAATAACGCCTAGACTTCTGTTGCGGAAGTCAACGGTTCGAATCTCCGTTGCGGCGATCGATTTCTTATAAGGATGAGTCCCTGCAAGGTGGTCGATACCTCCCACAGTATCATTCGTTATTGAGCGCAAATCAACACGACAGCCCTCTTAATGCGAGGAGAGGCAATAACAAGCCATACACTTCACACGCGCACAATACAATACATTACAAAAATCTAGAGTAGAATAATACAATACGCCTCAATGCCGCAGTGTTAAGTATCTGCATGAGGGTACAAAATACAACTGTTCAGTTTGCATTTTGATAGTTGGCCCTTGGATCAATTTCTCTACAGTCGATATTCTTATAATCTTTTTCATTTGTTGCAGATTTAATCATTATTTTACTTTCGGTAATACTTTGGCACAATTGTTTGAATAATTTTTGTTTGATAAATCCTCTGTACAGTAGTAAAAGCAAGTCGAATTTATTCCGAAAAGTTAAGATTTGAGCTCGGGTGCTTAGTAGACGCAGTTTTGCTTTAGTGCATCCATTTTTTGTTAAAATATCCGCTAGAGGATGCGTGATGTGTTTAAACTCTGTACTTCATAAACGATGAAAGCAGCTTTCATTAGCTACAACACTACCTTCTCTTACAAGTCATAAAATTTTTAAAAAATGCTACACCTAAACGTTGTGCATATAAAATATTTTGTTTAGTCCAAAAGTAGTAGAAAACATCAAAGTACATAACGGCGTATAAAATAATAGAAGGGGATGACTTGAAATAGTAAAAGTAATTCAGTTTAACTGAAGTGTTTAGCTTAACCAAAGATAGTATCTAAAATTTTTGTCCTTTGTGGTTTCTACTGAGGATGGCGACTTAGTTGCCGAAAAAACATGTCTAGAATCATTCACCTATTGAAGTAAAAAGGGTATTTTGGACTCAGTTCTACTTAATGGAGTGTGCATAAAAGTATCTTTATATTTGAAATAAATATTCTTGGAAGTAACAAACCTTCACACGTTAAGGGAAAATGTCCGCAACGATAAATTAGTACATAGCAAATGTCATACGAGCTTATTGGAGACGGGAATGGCGCGCGCGACTTCGTAAGAGGATCTTTGCAGCGCAGCGATTTGTAAAGATTTTCGAGTCTAGTTTTCCGCCGAAGTCGCAAATTACAACCAAGACTGATGTCATTTGCCGTGCCTGTTCCGCAGAAGAGGATTTACCACCGTCTACGACGTAATATCTCATCTCGCTTCCTCTTTCCCCTTATTTTCAAATAGTAAATATCATCTGATTCCAGCATCGTTTTTCACTTCGTTGTTTCGCTTACTGCCAAACGGAACGCAATACTAAAAGATCCTTACGGAGAAGTTGCGAAAAATATATAGCCTACAGCTTAGCGAAGTGCATATCTCGATTGTTGCTTTTGAATATTGTATCGGTGGCGTGTTTTCTTATCCGTTTAAGGTTGCAAAATATTGCAACTGCGTTTATTGAATTTTCTAGGAATAATCGGACAAAATTAAATTTGTGGAAAATCCAGGACGCGCTCATCTTTCTTTTCGAGTAAATATCGACGAAGATGAGTTTACCAAAAAGAAACGAAATGTTATTGGTAACGCATAGAATCTATTTATGCGTTTTGGAAGTAACACGGGAATTTTTGTGTTGCTATAGGTACTAAAATAATCCATAGAAATAAATGAGTCCACTTAATCACCATCAAAACTGCATCCGTAGTTCTTGGAAAGAATTTTATTAAATATCAGAAATATGCTTCAGTCTCTCAGAGTGAGTTAAATGAATTTTATTCCATAGTCGACAGAATCTGAGCCATGGCATTACCAACTCCATTGATAGTATAATTAGGTCCGATATATACAAATCAGTATCGAATTGTCGTTTATAAACTTTAGGTGGGTACGTTATTCGAAGCTTTCATTAGGAGTTAACAGGCTTTTAACATCTACCCACTGCCTTTTGGTATCATTCATGACCAATGAAAGCTCAACCAAAAGAACTTCTTATGACAACTTTTGCGGGCGACAATACAATACTCGTTCAACAGTAACTCTGACATAATAAAGGCAACTGAAAGCTGCAACACCATCTGAACCTGGCTGAAGCATTGGACAATCAATCTTAACCCAAACAATCCTGCTCAAAATACGACATATGCAACTTGCCACAAGTAAATATAAATGACACTCCTATACCAGTAAAACCAGAGGTAAAATATCTTGGACCCATTTAGACGGAAAAAAAACAAAACGTGGAAGACACATATAAAGGCTAAAGGACACCAACTAGAACTTAAAGTACAGACCATGTTTTGGCCGATAAAGAAAAAAATAACAACTACCCCTAGAAAACAAGAAAATTATATATAAAACCACATCTGGGACCCATCTGGAAGTATAGCATAGAGCTTTGTTTGGACCAGGATGTTCCATGATATGTCTTAAACGTGACACTGCATAATGACTAGATATCCCATAGGTACGTAACGGAAGTGGCTAGAGCAAATGCCGCCAAATATAAAAGTGTAGTAACGAGCAGAATAATCTCCTGGTACGAAAGCTCTATTCCCAACAAGTAGAGAGAAGACTACACAGGTTATCACCAGAAGATCTACCTAGTTAGAACTCCAAGGAGCCATCGATGGATAGTGCCTGCGTCGGGACTTTCTTGTTACGTTATATTTACTGTCTGGAATTTGAGTTTATATTTTCCAAAAGTATAAACACACACACATCAGCCAAATTATTCAATTTTCTTTTTCAATTTCTCAATTTGGAACCACTAAAGTTACAACAGAATATTACAAAACATAGAAAATTTGGTAGCATTTATTATATCATGTACTCTTATAGCAGACACCATCTCATCTCCTGCTTTTATTCAATGACAACAATGAACTCGTTACAATGTGATAAATTAAAAGAGCATCTACGTGCCTAGAATTTTGTAGCTCTCAAAGAAAGAACAACTGGAAAATTGATCCAGAACAATCAAAACTTAAGGTTAAGACTTGAAGGGCGATTAAATAAACAGAATTGAAATAAGTAAACATGTAATTGATAATATAAAATCTAAATGTGGTAAGTAGAGGAAGATGATTCAAATTGAAATGTAATAAAATATAAAAAGAAAATAGTTAGTTGCTAACTACAGTTGACAATCGTAATTTTTGCCATTCTCTTTAATAACGCTCTCAAGTGACCCTCGCAAAATATACTATATTAAGGCGCCCATGTTACCATTTTTGTTAGAATAACAATACAATATTAATAAATGTTATATATAATAGCAGTACCATTACTTCGATTTAAACCTATTACAATTGTTATTATATACTTTTTTGCGCATTATAGAAATGATACTGCGTCAGTGGTGTCTTAAATGTAACTGCTTTATTCTCTAAAATTCTACCTAATACTTATACATACATATATACAATATATCTACAAATGCAGCTGAGAGCACGTCCGGACTGCACCAATCTACCTATTATGCGTGATATATATAGACCACGTGTCAAGTGACCCGGGTCGTGTCAATTGAATGCAGCCCCTAAATTGTACTGTGTGGTAATATACAGTACTCTCCAAGTGTGTATATAGGAAGCCCAAACAACAATCATTTTGCAACAAAAATATTGTAGAGTCTACCACCCACAGTTGTTGTCACAAAAATTACCGGTGAGTTGGGTTTACTTTACCGCAATTGTGTTAACCTTTACAATATATTTGTCTTGTGGAGACAAGATATGCACTGTCATCGTATGGTAAGCAGTTACGAGGAATTGGAAATCTATAATCTTATGGCTAATTTAGAATATTCCAAGTTGCATTTGACTATATCGAAATCTAATTTCAAATCCTAAGAACATTTTACTTTGCTGCTGTGCGGGATAATTACTGCTGAAATGACCGAAATCCGTTTTAGATAAGGAGGATTAGGGTTGCTATTCAAAAAGTAATTTTCCCCATAGAACGTGTCTTGGCGATTTGGTATGAGAATTAGGGCAATTTAAAGAATTACGTCATTTAAATTTTTATTGGACGACAATATATTTTTATTACAAGCGGAAATGATAGGCACAGCCCTCCTAATACGCTTTTGTGAAGGCTATTTAACCGGAGCTCTTCGTCTTAGTACGTATAAATTTTTATGTGCGGAACCTTTTCTGCCGCGCCGTGCACCACACGTGTGCGAAGGCAGACCGGAAATTGAAACATCCTTTTACATATCCCCAAACACACACAGAGGGGTACATACAGAAAGAGAGGGGCATAGTGCTCTACACATTTATCGTGCGCAGTAAATTTTATTTTAAAAACTTTTTCCTGATAAAGAAGAATAGTTATTCTCTTGCTGGGAGAGAGCTTGGGATCAGGAAAAAAAGTAGAAAAGGAGCGAAATAGAATAGGGAAGTTTATTGTACGAGAAGCGCCTTAATGCAGATTCTTCAATCGCTGGAAATATAATCTGCAGTCTGTGCAGAATCGATAGCCATCGCTTTCGCTACGAAATGCAGTTCAATTCGATGAAGCACCGCTTAA
Organism: Osmoderma eremita; assembly: GCA_031763485.1. Lineage (NCBI taxonomy): Eukaryota > Metazoa > Arthropoda > Insecta > Coleoptera > Scarabaeidae > Osmoderma > Osmoderma eremita. The sequence continues at coordinate 4,708 of JARFOC010099875.1, read as the reverse complement.
TATATGTTCCCGGAGATCGTATATTACAGGGTCTTATCTGGTATTTTATAATTTCAGCGGGTGGGCCATTGGTAAGATTGCTAGTAGGTATTTCGTATGGGAGTAAAGATTAAGTGCAGTGATTTTTCAGGCGAAGAGGTTATCGAATGAAATGATTAAATCCGCTTATAACAATGTAACAGTATTAGCAGAGATCGGACGAAAAGATATGCATTAATATAGAATTCTTATCACAGCGAACTATGGCAACAAAATTACATTACCTGATCGCTGTACAGGAACGCTGCAAAGAAAATAACTCGTCAATGTCACAGTATGTATGTCAGTAGGGGAATTCCCTTTTGTAATCCCAACACTTATAATTTTTAACATATAATAATAAACTAACAAAGAAATCAAACAAGAGAGAATTAAAAATTTTCGCAAATGTTTTTATTCCGGAAGACAGGTAAACCTATTGAAGAAGTAACATCATACGGTCCGTCTTTTGCTAAACTACTTCAAAAAGAATAAAGCCACTCCCTGATAACCTTTCAATTATCCCAGACCACCAGTTTGGATGCCAAGAACCACACGCAACTATCGAGCAGGCACATCGTCTAGTTAAAGTCATACATAGAACATTCGAGGCCATTTAACGGCTTCTCGAAATTAGTCGACCGGAAAACATCTCTTACAAAATGGCTCGAGAACCGCTGGCCGTATGGGCTGTAGCACCCTCCTGTCGAAACCGGAAGGCATCTGTATCGTATTCCTCTATTTTGAGGCGTAAGAGGTTCTCCATCATGTAATGGTCAGAAGTCACAGTGAAACTGACGCCACACTCTTCAAAAAAATAAGGCCTCATGATGCCTACAGAGAACAAAGCAGGTCAAACGGTAATTTATGGTCTGTGAAAAAGTCGGTGGTGGAGGTCTCGGGGATTATCAGCAGCCAAGTAACCAGAATTCTGCTTGTTTACTGCCCAGAGAGGTGGAAATATGCTTCGTCGCCTGGGAGACACAGCTGTAAGAATCACATTACAGCAGTCTCTACCTCTTCCCTAATCAGCCGGACTCATTACTTGAACAATCTTAATCTTATAAGGGTGTAACTTAAGGTCAGTGTGCAAAATTCGCCTCACCGTTCGAACCGATATCCGAAGTGCAGGACCATGTTTCCAAGCAGAATGCGTTGGAGACTGCTATATTGGCACTCTGGCGGCAACAATGTTTTCACAGATGTCTTCACAGATTTAGGACGGCCAACTTGTTTTTTTTAGGACTTGCAGATCCCGTTGCCCTTAAAATTTGGACCCATTTCACAATCGTCTTATTTCTCCCTCAATCTTCGATTGTTTTTATCTCATTTTCAATATTATTTTGAGGTATTCGCATAAATTTATTTTTCATAATCTACTCGTCTTCTAACAGAATTCTTCCTTCGCTAAACCTGGCCGAACGCGATTTTCCAAGTATCACGGCTATATGAAATAATTTCGCTTTTGTTAAGCTGGTCACGTATTTATTCGGCAACACACCCGTTTCATTACAACGAAACATAATGCGGAAGAAAGGGAAGATTTTAAAATCCCTTTCGGAGAGAAGGTTTGCGCCAAGATGCTGGGTATAGGGCTTATCCTCTTCCTGACGTTTCGCCCCGGATGTGCGTGGAATATTTTTAGCTAATTTTTTCTCCGTAAATGCGGCGAGAGTATTGATAAATAACGTTAAAATAAGCAGACTGTTTTGCTATTTTACTTGACGCTTTTCTAAATCTTCACCGAATCTAAATAATAATTCTTCATTTCCGTTCGCCAGCCTTGTAGAACTAAAGATTAAACTTGGAAGTAAACGCCTATCTCTAAAATTAATTGATTCCATCCACGGATGTATGTACGTATCTAATAGTTGGGAAACTGAATTGCATTAAATCCTTCTCGAAAATTGTTTGAAGGGATACATATCTCCCCGTATCGGATTGTCTGGATCGTTCCTAATAGATTTGAAATAATAAACAACGTGATTTCAGTTTCGCGTAATTTAAACATCCAATTAGGCGTCCCTAATGAATTAGGGAGTTTATAGTTTGAGATTCGACACGAGGAATGGCGTTGTAGAGGTTACCGGGCTCCAAGTTTATAGGAGTTGATCGGTGCGACAAGTACTGCTGTGTAGTTCGGTTGTCACAGGTGGCGTTGTAGCAAGAGATCGATACTCTTGCTATTAGGAGTAGTACTAGGGCATCAGAAATGTTATAGCTGCATTACAAACGGGAATTATGTTAAATCATGTCAGGCGATATATTCGAATTGAGGGGATGAGTGCAAGAACCAGACAGCTCCACTTTTTGACGAAATACGTTTCTTTGTTGATTCCGATGCACAAAAATTCGTTCCATCGATAGGTGCAAAAATCACGCAGAGCTTGGTAACGTAGCGGACGCTATATATTATTTTGGAGCCACCTGGCTGTAATTCACAGCCAGTTTATAGCAAGAACCGGACAGTTTCTGGAGCTACCTGGTACTTGCACTAACGTGTTGACATCTTACGCTCGGTTATGCAAGTTGGTTAAGGTTTCTGTTTTATCATAACAGATTATGTGGTTTTCCGTAAATAACCGTGCATCGTGACACAGGCAACGTTCTGTATTTTACGTTTCTTTAAAAAATGGCAAGTAAAGTACAACCCTTTAAAAATTCATCGTCCGAATACGTTCCCGATTCTGAAGATTCAAGCGAGAATGGTGAAATATTAGAACAAGAGGAAAACACTGCGGGTCCATCAGGAGAGGTATCTTCAAAAATGGGAACACGAACAATACCTCATTTTAAGCCAAAAGTGACATATTCATTTTATCGACGCATTTTTGTAGAAAATTTCAATTTGAATTTTGGTTCTCCCAGAACTGATGCCTGTAAAGGCTGCGATATCCTAGATAATAAAATAAATTCTGCAAAGGATAATGTTGCTAAAGCAAATAAATTAAATGCTGAAAAAAAAGGTACAGTTGACGAAAGCTGATACTTTTTATAAGGAGTTGAAAGAAAATACATCTTTGGCTAAAGAGTACCCTTCGATCGAAGTCATCTCATTTGATTTCGAACAGAACATGCCCTTGCACATATCCCCTCTGGTGGCGTTTTCTACAAGCGACAAATGTGGTTTTATCCTTTTGCGTGAATAAAGGGAGTGGTTCAAAGAGCTTCTTTTATGTTTTTGATGAAGTCACAGCTCGAGAATCTCCAAACGAAGTAATAAGTTCCTTACACAATTTTATCAACAACTATATAGCACCGGAAGTAACTACCTTGTACGTTTTCAGCGATAACTGTGGTGCGCCAAACAAGAATGCATTTCTCGTTCATTTTTGGCAGACTTTAATATTACAAGGTAGATTTCAGAAAATCAGACATCACTATCCAGAGTCGGGACACAGCTTTTTACCTTGCGATCGGTCCTTTGCTCTGGAAGAAAAAGAAAAGAAAGAAGAAGGAAATAGTGTACTTGCTACAAGAATGGAAACGAATGTTAGAAAACACAAGCAAGAAATTTATTGTTAAAGATCTTACGCAAGGAATGATTTTAAACTATAAAGCCAAACTAGCCCCATTTTTTTTTTTAAACAGAATATCAAAAACACCGATGGGCATTCCAAATCTCAAAGTACAGGATAATGGAATTTAATGCGGAACATAAGAAAACAATTTTATGTTCGGAGAAACCTTCGGTCGTGCCATTATTGGGGTGCGAATCAACATTGCGGCAGCCGATTTATCTAAAGATCGGTTGCAGCAGGGGTGGTCGGTACCCCTCCCGGCGCCCTTCAGTGTTGAGGATAAATCAACGCTGCTACCCTCTACGGCGAGGAGAGGCAGTAACAACCATACACTTCACACACACACACACACGATACACACGTACACAAACCTAATGTAGAGTGATACAATAGGCCTCAAGGCCGCAGTGTTAAGCCTCTACATTAGGATACAAACAACAACAACAACATGCCATTATTCCCCGGACCTGATGATAAAGTATATAATCGTCTCTTATCTCTTAAAAAAGACAAGTTAAAAAATGTGATGGAGTTAGCTAGACAGGATGTAGGCCAATCTGGTATGTGATACTATGACCAACTGATTCCTGTGCAAAACCAAGAAACTCTGACTTCAGAAAAAGATGAAGATGATTAATTTTTTGTATTCTAGTTTTACCAGTTTTGTATTTTTTATCAAAGAATTTTCATATTTAGTTACTTTTCGCAATAAAATATAATACATAACCGTCAGCAAAATGTAAAAAATACATTTTTTTTAAAGTTTAGTCAAGAAACAGGCATATCCAATATCTTCAGAAAAAAATTTAAGCTTACACGTAATTAAAATTAAAAAAAAATGCTGAGATATGTCACTTTGTACATTATGTTTGTAGCAGAATCGAGTAAAAACAGTATAGTAATATTTGTTATTTTTCTGTAATTTTTTTTCAATTTCCCACAAATATGCTAAAATGGAGCTGTCTGGTTATTGGACTTCAATTGTGTATGTAAACGAAATATTAGCATAAATTTTGTTGTTTTAATTCCAAAACGAAGTTAAAGATGATACCGAAGCGTTTAACATATTCTATAAGTAATGTTACACTCACTGTGTAACCGAAAAACAATTCTCTCTCTCTAAAATATTATTTTATAGTTTTAAGTTTCAGAATTGTTTACCTGTACAT
>JARFOC010099844.1:0-12650 GCA_031763485.1 Osmoderma eremita | reverse complement strand
TATATGTATATTTATTTAATGTTATTTATATGTTGTTTATATTGTGATTATTAATTATTTTATAACTTCTTTTTTTTTTGACATGTTACAATATGTGACGAATAAATACAAATACAAAATAAATGAAAGGTTATCCCCTCTCCCGAGAGAAACACCCATGGTTAACACATCAAATCACACGTTCTTTTTTTAGACTATATTATTTATATTGCTTTTAGAACCACTGTCATCTATCGGGGAATAAGTGTGAATATCAGGGAGTCATTATATTTTCTACAACACCTGATAACACTCGAACGCTTAACGTTTACTACGGTATGGAAGAAGTAGACGACAGAGCACCTGACCTAACATGACATATTGGCTGTCATGTCTACCCTATCAGGTTGATAGCTAAGCTCAAATTAAGTATAAGTAGGCGAATGCTCACCATATTGCCAACGCCATATTTTGTATCGCGAATTATAGAAATTTACCAATTGTACATATTGAGAAGATTCCTTTATTTCTCACTTGAATAATATTTTATCTGTCACTCCTATGGGTAAACATCAACTTTTGTTGATTATATTTGTTATTAATAAAAATAAAATTCATTTCAAAGTTGTCCCAATACTTTTTCAATTCTGTAGTAGCATACCTTTGGTGTAAACCAGTGGTTGCTCTGAGTACAAAACTTTATCTAATAGAAGGCTCTGATTGTTTAATTATTATCGTTATTTTTATTATTATTGTGTATTTCTTCTGGTAAGCAAAAAGATTAATTGCAATTGTAAATATAACCTTTAGGAATACGTTAATCGAAACTGCCAATGCTTGCTTGTTTGCGCGCTCACTTTCCGAACCAGAACTATAGTTGGAAATAGAACATGCAAAAATCTGCACGGCAGAATGCATTCACTTTTTGGCACATTTTGTGTATGACATGTCAACAAAGCTAGTATAGCCTGTCATATATGAGATTTGGCGCGCTAGTGTGTTTAGTTGGGTTCGCAGACTACCAGAGGGATAGGCACACAATTTTAACTTTAAGTGCTCCGACTATCCTTACTGTATTGTATTGTTTTTACCGTTATATCAGTGGTTTTTTAATCATCTGAGCATGTTCATGTTCATTATCTAGTTCAATACGTTAGCATCATCTGGTAACGGCAGAGTATATTATGACATGCTTAGTAAATATATAAACAAGGTTAACAGTAAAGTAAAGGTTAACGCAATTGCACCTGAACTGCACTGTTTCGAACAGTCATGTTCATTATACAAGTTTATACTTGCCGTATCGACACATATCAGGGAGAATATCATAGGATAATATTATAAATAAAATTACCAACACGTTACCTACTAGACATATTTCAGCTACATAATAAAAAGAAACAAATCAATATAATTTTTAATTTTTTTATGAATACGTAGCTTCTATGATAGTTACAAATAATGTATGTTCATTATTTCTAGCTTCTAATTGTTGTGTTGCAGTGATGTGAAATAATAGACACATTAGTGGTTTTGTAACGACTGTACTTGAGTTGTTTTTACGGAAGAATGGGTTACATTACAGTTGCCCAAATTCGCAATTGCGCAAATTCAAATTGCAAACTACATTTTTTTAATGATACAACATTTACTACGTACAGTAGCTTACTATACTAGGTACTACATACAGTTTACATTATCGTCACAATTACTCACTGACTATTTGCAGATTTGATGTTGTGGTTGTTTATTTGAATTCTTGCACTCTACAGTCAGGATATTGCATATTTTGTAAAACAGTACTGTCGCCTCAAATAGGTAGACAAATCAATAATATAGAGAACAACGTATAATAGAAACTGTTAAATAACTATCTGGCTTTTTATTCATTGATGAACTAAGCGCATTCAGCGGAAATGCATCGATCCGTTCTTTTATTCATCGATGGAGTAGCGATTCATTTAGTGGGACGTTCGTATTTTCATCGATGAATTAAATTGCATCCATCGGAAATTCATCGACTCCAAACATTTTAAATGTACAGAGGTACAGCAACTACGGAAAACAAAATTCCCTACACATTAATGAAGTAAAATACATCTTCCATCAGTTGGTTCGTATTTTTATTCCTTTTTTATCTCATCGGAAATCCATCAGAACGTCATTTACGATGTCCTATAGATTTTAGCGATTTTTTCCATGAATAAAAACACTCGCCTTAAGTTGGAGTGGTAGTTATAATATATTATTGCCAAGAACCATAGGAAAATGATAACGTTTTTACGAATACTTTTCTTAACACCTCCCTCAAAACAGCGTACTATTCAAAGTACGTTAATAAAAGTTTAAGGCGAATGAAACCATTGTCCTCATCTATAGGATTTTACTTGATAGTAGAACCCACGTGACTTCTTTTACTTATGCAGCCCATATTACACTATAGCGATACTTTAAAAAAGATTCCTAAGTTCATTAACGAAAATTAGAATACTAATGTAAGGAGAAAAAAATGATGAAATATAACACTATGGTAATTAGGTAAGCAGTTACAATTTGGTTAGGATTATACAGCTTGTTGCCATGTTACGTTGATCAAGTGGGTTGCATTTGCAGCTTGTGTTTAAACTCTTCATAATACTATTTCTAGGTGGTGACGATGGCTTCTTAAAAATATGGGACCTTAGAAGATTTGTCAGCAAGACACCAGTGGCAATTTTTAAACATCATACGGAACCAGTAACAAGTGTACAGTGGCACCCAACTGATTCGGCTGTATTTGCGTCTTCTGGAGAAGACAATCAAATAGCGCAATGGGATTTATCAGTGGAAAGAGACGACTCTGAAGTTAAGGATGTTGAGGTTTGTTCAATTTATTTGACCACAGAGCATAACATTGTGCACAAACACCAAATAAAAAATTATTTCAAACAGTTCTTTGGTTCCCTTTTTTTTGAAATAATAAAATAAAATATTGTATTGCCGTTTCGGTTTTACAGATCGATGATATGTTGGATATGTTCACAACGTAAACTTATAAAGAAACTATCTTTTTCTTAAATGAAATGAAGTTTGTTTTATATCTTTTTTTTCCATAGGGAATTCCACCTCAATTGTTATTTATCCATCAAGGGCAAACTGATATAAAGGAACTGCATTGGCATTCTCAACTCTCAGGCGTAATAATTAGCACAGCAGCTAGTGGTTTTAATATATTTAGGACTATAAGTGTATAACATATAAGTAAATAAAAAGAAATAAAAAAAACACTTATATTTCTTGTAGTAAATGTAAATTTACGAGATGACGCATTGTTGGCCTTCCATGAGGACAGTTCTAAAATTATTCTATTAGAACGAACATAACATTTAAATTAATCATAACAAATTACCCATGGTTGATCTATTTCGCCCATATGATCTATTAATTTCCTCATATGAGTTTGTGTTAATGCTTTCCCAACCATCACTGATTTACGACATGCTCTGGAAGCAAGCATTTGCTTAACTCTAGACGGCCTGCATACGGTTTCATTTCCTTCCTGTAATAGGTACACGAATAAAAAGATATTTTGTTGATTTTTTAATACAAACCTGGAGCATAAAAAGTAATTCATCAATGTCATCTTTACCAAATAAATAATTCTTGCTAATTGGCATAGCCGTAAGACTGGCTTTTTTCGTCGGTGCAGCTAAAACACGTATAAAACTGCATGAGTATACTAATTACCACAGCTCCAGCCCGGCACCGAACTGCTATATATTGGCTTCAATTCGCTGTTGTGTATACTTCACATGTGTTAGTAAATCGCTTCGTTAACATTTTGCGATTGTGTACGACTTCGGTCAATACATGCAATTTGTATCCCGCGCTCGTTTATAATGATCGGAATAAAAAAAAAACTTGTAGTATTACACTTGCAGAAACATGTGGGTTATGATACACCTCCGATTATTGTTGATACAGGACCCTTCAAACATAGGGATAAGCTTTTTACCATTTATGAAATAGTATTTAGCACGTAATGAACTGTTAAAATTTAGTTGTTCTGCACACACATTCTAAATGGAATAAGATAATCCTCAAGATCATTTGCCGAAAAGATCGCCGAGACGAAAGTGACACAACACCCGATAAAACTGTTCTTAACAATAAAACAAGAATCAAAAAGAGAAATACGTAAGTTAAAAGATGATACCATGAAATCATTCTTAACAAAGTTAACGCCTGATGAAGGGAACTGACGACTCATTGAGGAAAACCACAAAAAGAATCAAATGGCCGATTACGTCATTTTCTTCCAATAAGAAAACTTCAGACTGATCACCTTTACACCTGCAAGAAGTCAATAATACTATAAAAGAAGAAATTACTCCGGTCACTCTAAAAGAAGTGGCAGAAAAGATCACCACGAATCTGAGTTCCAAGAAAGCACCGGGATTTCACTTGATTACTGAACAAATTTTGAAGCAACTACCGCGAAAAGGGATAGTCATGATAACATACCTCTACAATGCAGCTTTTAGACTTAAATATGTACCTGCTAGCTGAAAGGTGGCTGAAGTTATTATATTCTCCAGGCCAGGAGAGCCACCTCACGAAGTGGAATCGTTTTGCTACTGCCAGTGATTTCAAAAGTATTCGAAAAACTTCTTAAGAGACTAAAATAAAACGCCCAAACTGATGCTCGACTATCAATTTGGTTTTAAGCAAAGCCACTGGACGATAGACCGAGGGCACCGAATTACACATGTAATTGAGATGGCCTTAGAAGAAAAACAAGTGTGTTCTATGTTGTTTGGGGATGTCGCAAACGCATTTGAGAAAGCGTGGCATGAAGGATTACTTCGTAATTTAAATAAAATGCTACCTAAACAATATGCTGAAATCCTTACCTCGTATATACAGGTTGGTTGATTTTTCATTTTCATTCAAATTCGTTACAATAGTTTGTGTAGATGTGATGAAGAAAAATAGTGTTCAGTTTAAGAAAACCAAACTGTCATTCGCTCCTCCTTTGTTTTTGAAAGTACAGCAATCTATCTTATCTAACTAGAAAGAGCACAAAATATTGTATCAGACCTGTCTTTGAATTTTTTAAACACTTTGATTCCCACGGAAATAATGAGTGCACAATGAAAAATCAACCACTCTGTATATATCTCAGAGAATGTTCAGAAGAAAGCAAAAGGAAGCGTATTCAGACCTGAAAGATACTCAAGCAGGAGTTCCACAGGGTAGTGTTGGGCCTGTTCTGTATATATTATATATATTATATACCAGTGACATATCAAGCTCAAAAACAAGGAAAATTAGCTAGTTTTGCCGACGCTTTGATAACAATAGAACTACAGGAGATGATTCATAGCCGACTACTACAAAAAACTAATAACGCTAAAAAATGGAAAATTAAACTAAATGAAGAAAAATCGCTACACATCAACTACACCAATAAAAGATTGAACAAATATCCATCACTGATCATAAAAGGTAAGATAGTTTCTTATGAAAACAAAGCCAAATACCTATGACATTGGACAACAAACTGAAATTCTTGAACCTATCTGGCTATACTCTGGGGGTATGCAAAAGATAGTAAAAATATATCAAAACAAAGTTTTGCGTTAATTGGTGATGCATATATTAGAAACGCTGACATTCGCAGGGACATTCTAACAATTAAGAAACTAAAATGAATCCAAAGAAGCAATGAGAAATGCTTCGCCTACACCTACATAAATTCTTCAGCTGCTGAAAATCAACATTTGCTGCGAAGACAGAAGAATCAAACCCTTTGAACTTGTAATCTGTTGTGCCAAGAGTAGAGCATCGTGCGGGGGTGTTTTAAACAACGGATATAACTAAAGGACGTCGTTGGTCAAATTTAGCTAATTATTTAATATTTAATGTTATTAGAGATAACTTGATTGATCTTACAGACCATGTAGACACCATGGTATTTTCTATTAAAAAAAATTATTCACCTGTATTATCAATGGAAAATATAAAACCATTCTTCTTGAATTTGTCTTCATTTTCTATAAGTAAATTTTCATTTACCACGGTTAAATGTAAGGGCATTGGTCTAAAACATATATTTTATTATGTTGTATTGTTATACTTGTGCAAAAAGGTATATACCTTACTAAAGTTTGTGTTTCTAAAACTGTGTTCATTTGCAATTGTTCAAAATTATATTTTTCATCAGATGCATGTTGATCTATAATGAACAGATCATCCTCTAATTGGGTTATTATAAAAGATAAGTTAAACTGTCCAATAATGTCCATTTCTTTGAATTTATCTTTAGTTATCTGTTTTTGTAATTCTTGTTCAGCGTCTTTGTTAGAATTCGGGTTAATCTGTGACTTAAATTTTACCGAAATATTATTCCCGCAGTTCTTAGTGTGCATCTTCCTCTCAATACTTCGCTCTAGTAATGCAATCGAGTTATTTAAGACAACTGCTGGACCATTTTGAGAACAAACACTGACTTTTAACTCGTGGTTTTCAACATTTTTATTTACATTTGAAATCTGCGTGCTGTTTGTGGGAATTGGGTTTTCCATATAAACTTTAGATTCTTTTAATTTATTGTTTGTAACTATGTCTTTCTTTCCCTGCTTAAAGGTACAAACTGGGGTAGAGTCTTCACTTATTGTGGTAGTCGCGCAGTTTTTATGGTTTTCCATCTCATTTAAATCAACTATGCTATTGGAATAGTTGATACAGCTTCCATCGTTACTTTTCGGTACGCTACTATCTATAGAGAAGTCATTTGTGCCTTGTAATTTATTGTTTGTAATTATGTCTTTCTTTTGCTGCTTAAAGATACAAATTGGGTTAGGGTCTTCACTTATTATGGTAGTTACACAGTTCTTTTTATGATTTTTGATCTCATTTAAATCAACCATGCTTTCATCTTTATTTTTCAGTACGCTGCTATATATAGAGAAGTTGCTTGAATTTTTTGCAGTATTTTCATTTTTACATAACTTCTTTTCTTCGTCAAACTCGGTTTTCTTCATTTTCTTGTCGAAATGTGCAAATAATGACGATTTTTCAGCTGTTTCACTATCATCATATGCAGCGCGTTTCGAAGTTTTAGAAATAGGACTTCCTTTAGTTCCTACACATTTTGCGATATTTAAATTCTGCAAGGGGTAAGTTGAAGGAAAATGCTTAAACGCATCAAGAAGAGAGCTTTTCAGAACACATAATAATAACTTTTCATTATCCAAGAAGATTTGGCGTTTGTCAGGTGATACATTAATATCAGTATGGTTCCGGTCTATCAAAACATTTAAATAAACAAATGGATATTGATTTCCGTTAAACTGTTTATATATTTGATTCACCAGTTTCATTACGTTTGTAGGCTCACACGGTCGGGAATTTATGTAATAAAACTGTCTATCTGAAGCGTTACGTCCGTTGCCGTGTGTTACACTAGATAAAAAACATTCAAAACTAAAAGGTATTTTTTCATTAGGACCCATTTTCAAACCATACTCCTCTAGAACCGCTTCACTAGGTTTGACCAGCGCAATATCTATTAAAGAAGAAATTTGTTTGGCACCAAATACATTGATAATATTTTCTCTTGTACTGCACGATGCTTGGGTCGCCATTACAACAGTTCTTGCATTTTTTACTTGATTGGTACATGTGATTCTAAAACATAAGATTTCCTACAAAACGATGGTTTATTTAATGGTACTTATTAATAGAATGGTAAAAGCATATTTCAGTACAAAACAGATTTTGATTTTTTTTTAAGTCCTGAGGGACAGGGCCGTTTGGCGATTTCACAATACATTTTAAAAGAAATATTAATAATCAAAATTTTAGTAAACAAAAACTTTGATCCCAGAGCTACAATGGAGCTGCGCTTACGAGCGGAAAGATAAATGGTCTTCAAGCCAAAATAAGGTAAACCTTTGAAGAAGTTACCAAACTTCTAGGTACAACACCAATGTCCAGTGCCGAAGCAGAATACTGTCTTTCTACGCCAAAAAAACAAAAGCATTCTTAAGAAACACTATGTAACAAGTACGGTGGAATGTTTTAAGCTGTTATCAATAGAAAAGCATTTGGTTCAAAACGGTATTAAAAAACTAAGTAGAAGACTAGGTATCCGAAGTTATTGGACGGACTTGGGGGGAGTAAAAATTCCATACCGAATTCGTCCCTGCGAAGATGTAAAACCCGTTGCGCTTACAACGTCGGCGTATTGTGATTCCATTATTACCCGGAATAAAAGAAAATATGAATAACGGAATGGTGCGATTGGTTCGCGAACCCGGACGGGTCAATCCGTATGTGCGCCGAAAATACACACAATAAATACGTATTGAGGACATTAGGAAGATTAGAAAATGCGAAATATTTCTCGAAACTTGATTCGATCATGGGTTTTGGCAGTGTGTTTGGATGAGAAATCACAGCTACTCACAACTTTCATAACACCGTTTGGAAAATAAATAGTTCAAATGACGGAGGTTGCTCTCAATCTCAATCAGGAGCAATGTGTTTTCGATGTCAAACGTAAAATTCCTACACCACGCCATCGACGGCGAAAATCGTGTCAGGTCAATAAGAAATATACGAAGGCCTGAAAATTCGGAACTGAGAAGTTTACCACGATGCGTAAATTAAGTCGCTCCTCCTACCTAATCCCGCCAGAATGGCACATCCGTTAAGATGTTGAGCAGCCAGAATGCATTTAATCACCTAGTTCCACAAAAAATACGGAAATTTATCCTAGAGAAGATCCACGGACCGATTCACATTCGATGACGGACACCTAGGAATTGTGCAATGCAGAGCACGGGCAAGAATGGTAGTATGGTGGTCGAGAATATCCAAAGACATCGAGAAGCTCGTGAAAAGGTGTTCAGGGTGCATCTTGGAGGGCTTAAATCTGCGACAACCGTTACAGCCATTCGAAATTCCGAAATGGCCATGGCAAAATGTTGGGACATATTTATTTTATCTTGGTGAAGCCTGGTATATGACAGTTATTCACGGTATTCGGAAAATGGACAATTGAAGATCCTAACTCAGCTCAATATAATTACTAAGTTATAAGACACGGAACACCAGAATTGCAGACAATGGGACACACTTCAATCAGTTGTTGAAGTCGAAATTTACATAATTCTCGAAGAATACAAAATACATTATACCTCAAGTGCAAAATATCCGCAGGATAACGGACCCGCAGGAATCAAAATCATCAAGAGATGTCTCGAGAAATCAGAAGACTTATGCAGCTATTGAATGCTATGCTATGCTGATAGGACTTAGATTCGCACGAACGTCCCAATCCCTCTATCGTTGTTAAAATCGGAAACACCGGACCAGGCAAAACTTGAAGCGATGGAGAACGAGAATCGAGAGGTTAAAAAGGCTAATTACGCCATCACAGGGTACGCGAGCTACCGGAATTAAAGGCAGGCGATAAAATTTGGATAACTGATCTGCGTCGTATCATTGACAAGAAATGTGCCGAACCAAGATCGTATATGATGAAAACCGACAAGCTATCGGTAGAATCGAATTCACCTCATTCCTCGCCAGGGCGAGAGCGACGTGGAATACGATGGGAACGATCATGGAACGACGAATCTCGACAGAATACGATTCTACACCAGAGGCGGGACCACTACAAGAACAGATCCATCATCAGCAAGCAACGCCCGCGGGGACTGTTCCAGTGGCAGGCCCCGACGAGACGATTACAAGAAGTGGACCGGTTACGAAGTGGATCAAACGACTTATCGAAATTTGTTAAACATAATTAATTTTCGTATTGAAAAAAATTTAAATTTTATGATTTCGATAACACTTCCTTTCGTAACTCGGAAGGGAGATGTGTTGTAATGGCAAGTTAGTTAAGTGTAGATTATCAATGACAATAAAATATAAAGAAGTTAAACTTTTGTTGTTACTACAAAAATGCTTCCATCCAGCAAATACCTGTTGTAAATAACAAATTAATCTCATGTAAGAGGTTAGATTTTTATGAACGTAAATGAGAAATTGTTTAGTTGTCATACACATACGACACATATGACAAGTTACTATGCAAGACATGCATAAAAATGAACACTCCGTCAAACAGGTGTTCAAAGTCTTTACATCTTGGAAGTCATGGACTGCAAAACAACTGTTCTTGTACAACTGTACTGTAAGAAAATTGGCATTTGTTATGACTTAAATTCTAATTTATAACATTTAGGGTCGATTTTACAAAACATAGGATAAACCTAGAATAACTTTGTTCGCAGTATATGGTCTGGTTAGGTGTTTTACAATCCTAGCACAACTCCCGTTTAAGTTGAGGGGGGTTTTCTTATACCGCACTTCGGCATCGTATAAACTATATTTATTCACCATCACAATCATAAGAATATCGGTTTTGTCAATTAGAAAGGGAAAACATCACATACATAGGTATCACAATATATGGTATGTATATTAAACTAAAGCAGTTACTAGCCAGCCACGTCTATTAAGCTAAAGTAGTAAGAAATATAAGCCAGGGCCTGTGAATATAATGTACACTTTGAGTCTAACCGGCCTTGCGTATCTTTGATTCAAAGGATTACTTGTTTCGTTAAGAGCGTTTCGTCGTGATACACGTTAGTGGTGTTTAAATTCCGTGCAACGGTTTCATATGGAAAGCTGGAGCCACTGTATTCCCGACAGGTCATCATAGAAAAATTTCGGACGTGCACGGCCGGATAGACTCCAAGTGTATCATTTAAATAGGAGGCCGTGGTATAAACTAGGGATGGGCGCTGTATCAATAACTATTATTAATAACCGTTTCCCGGCGATAACTGTTTTAATCGGTTCCCGATTTTTGATATTAACAGTTGCCCAAATAACTGGTAGCCGATAACGCTCGATCCAATATTCAACCAAGAACAGATAGGCTTCAGCGTTCTTCGTCCCCGTTCTCGTTAATAATATTCACTCCGGAGAATAGTAGTGCGATATGTACGACTGTTTGTTTAAAGAGATTACGAAGCGGCGGAAGCGATACTTTTTTCCCCGTTGATTTACGAGGAAAACAAGTGATATCATGGAATTTAAGTTAGAAACTATTGTTGGTGTTTCTCTTCCTCTAAATGTATGTTATACAAGCGATCCCAACTGCGAAGTTTGATATTCCATCTAGAGAATAATATATCCCAGCTATTATATAATTACATCGCACAATTATGTATAGCATATCTAAAGCGCCGAGAACGATAACTGTTTAGAATAACGGTTATTGGAGAATAACGTCGCGGCGATAATGGTTATTTGAAAATAACTGTTTGTCCCATTAATAGTATAAAAACAGGTATAAAGATAATCTACCATTTTGATTAATGACAGTTATAGAATTACTGTCAAAAGTAGGTGAAAAAACTGAAAATCATTAAAATATACTGCATCAACAGAACCAAATATTCTGCTTCTTCCCTATAGAAAGACCAGTCCTTAAGAAAATATAGTATGGATCTATTACAAATATGCATTTCCAGTACATAGCCATCCAGGACATAAAGACTTTGAACACATGTTGCAATAATACCTACTTAACATTAACGGACACCAGGCAATAAGCATAAAGTAACTGGCACATTTTGTTAAATTCTCGTTTCAAGTTTTTTAAAAATTCTTTTCGCCTCACAGGTAAAGTTGAAAAGATGTTTGCTAAAGCCACTGTAGTGCCTTTAGGTCTAGATGATATAGTTTTCTTAATAATTTTTCCATTATGATCATATTCTATTTTAGTTGCTATATCTGTTGTGTGATGCCGTGTTGTAACTATAACATCTGATAAGGCACATAAAGAGCTAAGTGCCTCACCTCTAAACCCTAAAGTTTCAACAGATTCCAAATCTGCAAATTCTGTTAATTTTGATGTATAATGTTTAAGGGCTAAAAAATATTGTAATATACCATTTTATGCACAACAAAAGAAAATATGTATACTTAAGACATCAAAGTTTTGTTCTAAAACACCAGAACCATTATCAATTACTTCTATTAATTCACTGCCATATTCTTTTAATTTGATTTCGATATTTGTAGCACCTGCGTCAATTGCATTTTCCACTAATTCTTTTACACCTATGGCCAAATTTAGTACTACCTGCAAAACAATGTTAACTGTTAATTCCAAGCTGATTAAAATATGTTTATGTACCTGTCCGGAACAAATTTTGTGAACAGTATCTCCATTTATTCTCTTTATTGCGGGAAAATCTTTACCAACAGTAAAACGTTTTACATTAACTACATTACGTTTACTTTCATTTATATCTAGCATGTTAAGACTTATGTTTACATACAATATTTTTGATATTTGCTGTTATTTTATAAATAAAAATATTTTAGGTTAATATTGATTTTGCCTCTATATTTTCATTTCACTTCACATGACTTCACAGACTTCACACACAGACATGATAGACTGCCAATAAACCGTACGCGCATCGCTACGGCGCCTTTCTAGTGCTTTCTAGGGAGTATCTGCGTTAAGTCACATGTGGTTAAGTTGTTTACAAGTTGTGGGAGTTGCCCATAGTGTTACTTGTTACCTAACCTAGCAGTTTGTTTGTATGTATGTAGTGCAGTTCACGTTTTAAAGGAAATATTGCTCTCATGGACCA
>JARFOC010099825.1:0-12651 GCA_031763485.1 Osmoderma eremita | reverse complement strand
AGAGAACATGTCTTGACGTTATTTCAGTTGTCTGCTAGAGCTCGGAACTGATCAAGCAGCATGCAATGGTTAATGTTGAACATGTCTAGACATGTTAAGACCTGTATCACCCATTCCTAGATATCATCTCTTGTTATTTCAGTTGTCGGCTAGAACTACGCTGACGTTATTAACGTTTTAAAGAGTGTTGCGTTGTGGTGCGTTCAAACGTTTGATCACCTGTAAAAATGCCAAGGAAATGGGTAAACCACCCGAACTCTTTTTGCTGCATTTGCGACGAATTGGCATTTAAATATCAAAAACGGTCTTTCATACCTCCCCTTAAAAATGCTATAAGCAGTAAAGCAGTGTAAAGTAGGCGATGAAGACAAAAGCTGGGCTCCCCATACTTGCTGTGTTACGTATGTCAGACTTCTTACTGCGTGGGCAAAAGGTAAACGAAATATGCCTTTTGCTATTCCTATGATTTGGAGGGAACCTTCAGATCATATTACCGATTGCTATTTTTGTCTAACAAATATAAGTGGTATGACTTCTAAATCTAAACATACTGTAAAATATCCTAACATTCCATCTGCATTGAAACCAGTACCTCACAGTCCGGAATTACCTGTGCCTAAGCCTCCACAAAACATGACACTAAGCGACGATGAAGTACTAATGATACCAAGGCAAATGGAGCCCTGCTATGTTGGCGGACTGGACGTTGAAGAGAGATGATTCTGATCCAAAGTACAGCCGAAAGTCATATTTCAGCATATTTTCCAAATAAATATATCACTTTGTACGTCATTTTTTCATGATTTATGCTCATATTATAATATATACTTTCGCAAGATTTCATTACATTGTCACTCTGAAACCCTGCCTGATAAAAAAATTCTGAAAACAGATATGAAATAAATGCAAAAAGTACTACCAACTTGGAGTGTAAAGCTTTCTGTGTTCTTTGGATTAATGTAATGCACAGTTTATTTTTTTATTGCCTCATGCCTCCTATTTTCTCGTTATGGGCACCCCCATGTGCTTATGTTCAATCGTAGATTGGGATGAAAGAAATAAGATACTTATTTATTTATATAAAATCATTTTAATTCGTTTTAAGTATCATAAGTTTTACAGGGCATCTATTTTAAACTATTATTTTCAATGTTTTTATTTCAATTTTTAATTTACATATATTTAATCCTTTCTGAAAGGACCACTATTTATTTTTATATGTTTCATCGATACATTATTATTAACATTATCGTTATTATCAGTAATAGTTTTCTTTTTATTAAAAGTATTAAAGTCACTTTTAATTTCTAATAATAAGTAAGTCTAATATTTTTACAATACACATGTGTTCTTAGGGCTAAAATCTTGATGAGATTTTTAACGTTGCAATTTTAACAATTTTATTAACATAACCTTAAGCAATAAAGAATTAGGGAAAATAAATAGAATAACAGAAATCACATGTTGTTACTTATACATATATATAATACACATTAATTCATAATATATGTAGTTACAGGTACGGCTTCGGTTTATGTTCATTAAATATTGGACCGGTTTTAGATCCATAAAAAATGAACTCGCAGCAAATCTATAAATTCGGCGTGATAGCGGTGTTTAAGTACAGGAATGTTCAATATTATGTATCACAGATCATAAAGTCGATGTTCTTTTCTTACCTTATCGTTCTTCTATGGGTATATTTTTTCTCTTGGTATTAAGAGTCTTGGTATTATAACTAAAGAAGCGAAATTGAGCCACATGCGTGCGATTGATAAATAATAAGTTGTGAACGTGGTGAAAATTTACCGTTTTAAGCGGCTTATATCTCGCAAACTAAACATTAAATTTTTGCGCCATCGTATCTTAAATCCGGATTACGTGAATATCCGGATTTAAGATACTTATTTGCTTGGTCCGACAATGGTTTTCTCGAACTACTTAACTGGGACATTATTATTGGTACATACAAAAGCCTACATATCAGAAGGACTGCGCACTGCGCCCAACGTAGGTTCATCCCTGTCGAAGACCAAATCATTATTGAGAACCCATCACGTTGGCGGACCGCGCCATAACTACGTCCCTGAAGCACAGCGCAAAATTCGCTTCTTTAGTTATAACTCGATAAATAAAATTATATTGTGAAGTTTTGATTATAATCTAATAAATCTACGAAACTTAATCATTATTTTGCTATATTTCTTTTTTATAAATATAACTAGACTAATAATTAAAGATTGTTTCTAGGGTAGTTGCGTTTAATTAGCTGACTACTGTTGCATTTTTTTTTGAATTTGTCAATTTAAACTAAAATTAGATGAGATTTGTTTAAAAGGAAAACCATGTGCCTCGTAAGCTGTGAATTTGTGAGAAAATGCCGAAAGCAAAAAGCGATTTTCGTTCCGTACATGTATAAGCCCATGTATTGTTTCATGTTGTGCGCATGCGTTAAATAGGTGTGTACGACCATGATGGCAATTTATTTGTTTTTAATAAAACCCAAATGAGAGCACTAAATGTGAACATAACATGGCTTCCATGCAAGGCATGAATGATTGTGTATTTGCAAAATACTGACGTCATGGGGTATTCGAGCATTTCTCTGATGTGAATGTAATGTAATTGAAAATTTACAAACACTCTTTGAAAACTTTCACATACACCGTGTTCAACGTTAAGTGGAAAATTCGTTGTATTTTTACATATTCTGAAAGAAAATAATATATTGAATTAAAAATTGTAAACACAGTACTACTGTTCTGTCTTCATCAACTCAATCAGAACAATAAATGCCGCTAATTTGCTAATTTAACCTACTCATATCTCCAATCATAACGAAGTTAGCAATGATGGATACTTAACTTTGGACACGGTGTATATTTCATTTTTTTAAGGCGGTCTATTCGAATAATAATAGTTTTAAAAAATGATCATGTTGGTAATTGTGACACTGTATTACAAAATTCTTAGGAAAATTAGTGCGAACACCACTACTGAATAATATATCGATTTGTATACACAAATCATTGTAATAAGTAATTCAAACAAGTTAAAATTTAAACTGATATAAGTATAAAACGATATAAAATAAAAGTAAGTATTGACCGTAATAGCTTCAATACTTATGTATATTTCCTCTCCTCTGATGATACAAAATATATTGGACATTCTGTACATAACCTGTAATATTTGCTATTTTACAGATTATCAGATATGTTATATCTATGCGTAACATTTATTATATTTTTAATCTTTGTTTTACGTAAACACAGATATATAGTTCTGTGAACAAAATTACTGTGTGTAAATCACGTATTTCTTAATACATTTATCGTTTATATATACAGGGGGTTTGAATAAAAAGCGATCTTTCTCATATCGACTAGAAAAAAAACTGCTGCCTGCAATTGTAGGAATAAGAAATAAGATATGATAGTAAATTTTTTCTAATTTTAATTTTAGGTCTTTTTGTTTGAATCTTTAAATTAAGTTTATTAATACGTACGTACATGTATGACAAAGTGTGGCAGATGAAAGCTGATGCGATTCTAAGAAAAAAATCTGAATCGAATCAATGTTCAGATTTTTTTCTTAGAATCGCATCAGCTTCAAGATATAAGTAATATGATTTACTTCATGAAACGAAATAGGGGTCCATTTGGTTCCCAAATTTCCACGTTCCAGAATTCTACGTTTCGAAAGTACATTCATTTGCAACGGAAGAATAGGCAGATATAATATTTGTACATGCATTTCTGTGATGGAAACGCTAGAGCAGCACTCAGAGAAAACCTGCTTGCATTGTTTTTAGTTCGGCATTACGAAGACTTCGAGAAACAAGGAATCCAGTTCCAAACACCATCCGTCCACATGAACTAAACAATATTGAAGAAAATGTAATTGCCGCTGACCTCGATAATCCTTCAATTAATCCGCCACGCGTCGCAAGCGATTTACAGATAAGTCCAAGTTTTGTTTTAGATGTATTGAATCGTGAGGTATTACATCCATTTCATGGGGAAAATGTTCAAGCTTTAAATGCACAGGAGCGATGAGCATTCTTCAGCAACAAGAGCAAAATGGTGACTTTATTTCACCCGAATTGTGGTCAGATGAAATCACCATGCAACTAGAACACGCCGATTTCAACAACGCTGTTGTTGCACTAAGTGTACTGTATATTTTTGTGCGATGAATTAAAATAATACTTTGATTTACTTAACTGCTTTAATAATGAACTGGTTGCAGTGTAACAAACGCTTCAGCGTAAACGTTTGGTGTGGTCTTTTCAACAACCATTTATTATCTGTACAATGTATAAATTACCGTTTAAACAAAGACATGTACAAAATCTTTCACACTAATCGATTTAATTGATTATGTACCACTTAGTATCTGGGACCCTGGTCTGGTGGCCACGACTGAGACGAGTGGCAGCCAGAAACCAGCTGACACATGTGCAACTCCGACGGCGGACATGGAAGCCCTCCTACGTGCCCCACCACTGGATCTCTTCGTGGAGGAGATGGCGCTTAGGACAGCTATAAGCTATAAGACGACGTGGCGGTCCTTTGAACGCAGTAGAGGAGGCGTGTAGCCACGTTAGCGACCTTCGAGGGGGTGTCACCAGGATGCCCCTCCCTGATGCTGCGTGTCCCAGTGTTTGCCTTCCGCAAACGATATCGTGTCCACACTGAACCCCACGTCGGACTATCACCAACGATTTCCATTTTCACGGATGGATCTAAAACCACTACACTGGACACTGGAGCATGAATTTTCTCTTCGGAACTAAAAATTCTTTTGAAGTTTCGGGAATCCTGCAAGGTGCGAGTGGCATTCACGGGGGGAATTAGCTGAGAGCATATTGCTCTTTACAGCGAAAGCCAAGCTGCCCTAAAGGCCCTCAACAACTTCAGGATCGCTTCGGGTTTGGTGCTTCAATACTACAATATCTTGGAGGCGATCGCTCCCCATAGCATGGGAAAAAAGGCACAACGGAAACCCCAGCAACGAGGCTGCTGACCAGTTGGCGGGTCGGGCATAGCTCTCACCCTTTATGGGACCAGAACCTGCCCCACCTCTCATACCAGCGTTACTTAACGACCTAATAAAACAACTGACTACCATTCTGCATGAAAGCAGATGGGACTCTGCAACTACATGCTGCCAGGCACGTAAAGCCATTTCCAGGTTATTGTCCAAGACGGCAAAATATTGTCTGCTTCTTTCTCGCAGCAACCTTCGCCAAGTTGTAGGGTTATTTACTGGCCACTGCAAACTTAATAAGTATATGCACCGCATGGGACTAGTTACTAGCCTCCTCTGCCGTGCATGTTACATTTTGGAGCACATTTTGTGCGACTGTCCGGCGCTCGTGCAAATGAGAGCTCCTTTATACTCAGGTTGGGTTGGCTTCGGTAGGTGGTGAAAGAGCGAGGCTGCCGGAGGAGGTAACACAAAGGGCCCAATATGGTGACCCAAGTGCATGTGGCTTTTTGCCACCCATCCCCACCATCGAATCCATGTTATATTTTGTTTTATGAAATAAACCCTTTTTTTAATCTTTAAAAAGCTATAGTACTTAACAAACAGCAAAAAGATCACACCTACGTTCATATATCTAACATTTTCTTTCTTTCTCGCATTGGTTATCATCTGCCAAAGTTTGTCATAGTACTAACAAATCATTATGCATATTAATTTAATGTCTACTGGTGAGCAATAATTATTTATTTATGTGTTTTAGCACGTCTTATTAGTATGCTGTGTAATACCAATCATTTATGCAAAAGTAATAGAAATGATAAACAATTTAGGTCTCCTTAATTTAGGAATAAATGTATCATAATGATACTAATAATAATAAAATCATCATAAATTCTACATACTATACTAAGGTACGTGTTCAAAGTATTAATGACGATCAAATGTTTCAGGATAATTATAAATTAGGTCACACAATCCTTGTTATAACAATGTCTTTATACGCACATGATTTATATTTCACTTATTTTATTGTTGTCTACGCAATACTATTGTTATGCGCAAAATATGTTAGTAATAGAAGTACAATTTAAACTTTGAATCTTCGATTATAACTCTATTTTTTATTTTAGAAAAAAGTTTTATAGATTCAAGTATTGCTCATCCTTGTGTCCCAAAAGTCGGTAAACGCATAATTATTTTGTTATCTTAAAGGGAATACCGTATATATTATTCCATTTTTTTGATCCTGCGCTAATAAATAATAACCTTATCATTCTCCTGATGCTAACCTTCAACTAAGATGGCGTGATTCGCTTCCGTGGTCCACTCACTTCCATTTGAATTGGGACATGAAAAGGTTTAAATCAAAAAAAAAGAACTTGGTTTTAAGAAAACGCATTACTTTGTATTAAAAGATCTTGGTACCTGTCATTTAAGGTTTTCTTTATGGTGGCAAGTGTGCATTATGCTTATGATTGCAGCCTTCGAGAATGCATTAAACAAAAGAAAATCAATTTCGTTAAGCAATAAAAAAACAATAACTTAATGCCTTTCTGCATGTTCCCATTCATTTCTTTTGGACGTAATATGTATAAAAGCATATAAATATGTTTAAATTGTGTAACATTTAATTCTGTAATAATTTTGTAGCAAACAGTTTCTTTTCTGAAATGACAAATAGAACTACATTTATAATCAACAATCCAGTTTTCGATGCGCACTTGTAGATGTAATATCTGTAGATATCCATGTCCGTGGTGTATTTAAAATCTCATAAAACAAAGGTGAACAGTGAAATGTCACTTGTCAACTGTCAAAGTATGCTGCCTACATAACATATAAAACGAAATAGGCATTGGTTGCGTTCAGGAAGGCCAACATGCTGAAGCGCTACAATAAAGCGTTGTACTAAAGCGCTATATATTACCTGGACGGTCAATCATGAAACCGTCGTACGTTCACCTACCCAGTTTTGGATTTTGACAACAGACCCACAACATAACCTATATCTAAAGGTATCGTATCACTCTTATGCTCGCTTTACTCGTGAATCGTGAATTACTCCAGAGCAGTAGGTACTTTATGATAATAGTTGAAAATTTGGGTAACCCGAAGGTGTAATTCTTTTTGTAGGTTCCAGCAAATTATTACATTAAAATGGCTTTAGATCAACAGCTAGTACTTGCGGTATTTGATGATGATTTTGATTGTATACACAACAATATACTAATAAATAATGTTGTCACCCTTAATTTTTCCGTACCACAAAGGTGGAAGACTTGGAGTATATTATATAATAACATAAACAAACGAAATGTCTGTTTGCGCTTTATTACAGCCATATTACAGCGCTGGATTGTAGCGTATAAATTTTCCGCTGGAAAAAATGGCGGTCGCTTCAAGAAAGCGCTGAGTATAATGACGTCACTAGTGCCCGTTCAGAGTTTTTACATTAAAGCGCTACAGCGCTGTGTCTACCTGAACGCCACCATTCACAGTTCTGAAATAGATATTTTTTCATAATAAATACTTTAACTAAACAGACCTGGGCTTTCTTAAATGAAGTTCTTTCTATTTCTACTAATATTGCGGATGTTGCTGTTTGCATTAATGTACATAATAATATTGTGTATGTATTGCTTGTGTACGTTTGGAATATGCACCATACAATAAATATTTTTTTTAGGAAAGAATCTTATTAATTTAGTGTATGTCAAAATTAAGCTATATCATCTTCGATAACTCTTTAAAGAAAATGAATTTTGGTAATTTGATCTTTCTTATAATTTCGTACATATGTATACATATTTATATTGAAGAATGGAAGACAATTTCGATGACAATTACTGTGCGTTTCCGAATGCTTTAATAAATGTTTTACCTACTCTTCAGTAATTACTTTAACTAAATGTAGATGTTTAGAACTTATTTTTATACTATATAATATATTATAATAGTTTTAAATGAGCCCAAACTATATTGAAAGGGATATTGTATCCTTACATGCATTTTTTTTTAAATTTTTTTCAGAAAAAAATATTACAGTAATTAAGTAAGAAATAAATTAGTATATGATTACGTTGAGTTACAATTTCGTGAGCTGTTTCATATTAAAGATAACGATAATTTAATTTTGACATTTGCATTTATAACTGGATGAAGTAAATATCTGGGCTGGAAGTATTTTTCTTCTTAATTATACACACGGATATTTGCTATTATTATTACATACAACTTGATAAGTAACAAGCGTAGTATGGAGATGATTAATGTGTTTGGCAATGATTACGTCAATTAGATTCATAGACAAAGATGGGATGCGGATCGATTGGGCATTCAGAAATATTTAAGGGTTACTTGTAATCGCCCTTTTGGTCGCAGCGAATCATACAAACCAATTGTAGTAAATCACATAGCACACATAGCGACAAGCTCTGTGAACCAAATGATAACTAGATTTCTTTCATAAAACTAATTACTATTGTTCGGTGTTCTTAGGTTTTTGACCCTCAATACACCCTTACGCATGGTTGCGTTCGAAACACACAAATCGCTACGGCAACGTTTAGAAAGCCCTTACCCAACATGTTTAGTGTTTCTGAACGCTCATTTTAGGATTTATTGTGATCGTAGCGTTACAGTCTGGTTTTCTTTTTGTTTTTTTTTCCATGAAATTTCTTACGGAGAATGATATAATTTTTTTTTGTGGAAGACGATTACAATTTAGAAAATAGTGGTAACAGTATATGTAGACTTTATTATGTAAATTATTTGATGTTTAACCCACTACGCCTTGCAAGTTCTCGATGCCTTAATTGTGTTATTATAGTACCAAATTTTAAAAAAAAAGTAAGTTAAGTTTTTTTTTAACTAAGTATTTTCACCAAAACTGTTTTCTTAAACGGAGATTTTCAAACAGTTTTCTTTTTAAAACAGTCACTTTGTCATTATTTATTATTATTATTTATTGAAAATTAAATTACAAATTTGGCGCGATGTTAATTTCGACTTCATTCACTCTATACACGTATGCCCACATCGGAACGGGAGATTGCTTTGTGAATGGCAACCGCGCATTCGAGTCTCACTGCTAACGAGGGATATTCACACAGTGTATCATAAACCTAGCATGGGTGCGCACGCATGTCCGCTCAATCACGCAATACTGCGTAATTTCACCGTACTCTCAGATTAAGGTGAAAAGTACAGTTTCTTATATTAATTTTGTAGCTGATATGCGATGCAGAAGAATGAAAAAGTAGTTCTAACAATAAGTAGGAAAATAAGCAACGATTCTTATCAAATTAAACAAAGAAAAAATAAGCAATTATACAAAATAAATTGAAATTGATTTTGTTTGACATAACCTCACACCAAAAATCGCAGGGATTGAGGTCGGCTGATCGAGGTGGCCATTCTGTCGTACCCTTCCCGGCAATAACACGATTAAGAAAGGCGTTTTCTACAAACTCCATTACTAATCTAGTGTTATGCGCGGAACAACAGTCTTGCATAAACCAAATTGCAACAAAATCTGGGTTGACGGACAGCGGGAATAATTTGCGTTCGCAGCAAATTAAAATATTTCATTCCATTCAAATTGCCGTCGATAACAGATGGTTCTATAATGTTATCACCCAAGATACCCGCCAAAATGTTACGTTTTTCGGAGTACTGAGTTCTTACATTACACACCAGATGTTAACTTTCTCGAGACCAACATCGCTCGACTGAGGGACTATGCTTGCCATGACCTGGAGAGGAGGACTCGTCGAAAAACAGAATACTTTTTTAATAAAAAAAATCGCTTTCGTTTGCTCTTTCCACCACGGACGCACAAAACTCCATTCTTGCAAA
Source organism: Osmoderma eremita (assembly GCA_031763485.1). Taxonomy (NCBI): domain Eukaryota; kingdom Metazoa; phylum Arthropoda; class Insecta; order Coleoptera; family Scarabaeidae; genus Osmoderma; species Osmoderma eremita. Next base: position 2,802 of record JARFOC010099825.1, on the reverse strand, counting down.
ATTGCCCTCGGGAAAAATCTCCTGACACTTTTGAACTTTATAACTTTTGTATTTGTTGCGTTTCAGAATACGTTCCACTGAACTTATACTGACACCGATTTCGTCTACAATTTGCCGGCTAGAGCAAGGTTCGCCCATTTCAACCAACGAACAAACCTTCACTGCTCCCTCCTCCTGTTCGGGAGGTATTCTATTTGTTGAAATTTACGGCTATTCCCGACCACACAAATTTCCTAAACGCTTTGACAATCCTTTCAATCGTCGAATGCGAAGGAATATGACGATCCACGTACTCTATGCCAAATAGATCCATCGTGCTTTGGTAGGAATTTCCAGCAAAATACCATGTTATGCCCTGTAACTTCTCTGCTGTTGTATGAACTACCATAGTGTATCCGAAATCGACGATCACTTGTTAGAACTTTGCGTGCGCATAAACAGATACAAAATGATTCAGATAGGCGTGCTACGTGCTACGGCGTTGCGCGCTACGAGGCTAAATGCAAGTATGCTAGATCGCGCTACGTACAATTTATCTCGCACCCCAGTGAGTGCTGAGCATACGTGTATATACAATCCTTCTCTATGATGAAATTACATTAAAATCAATTTTCGCATTTTGAATGATCCTTTTAAAGATGGCAATACCATTCTATGACCATGACTGTCAATTAACACGTTGTATGTATATTGTGCGACATAATATTTAAAATGCATAATATTTTTCAATTTTCATCTTAACAATGTATCTAATATGCCTATATTTATATTATACATGTTCTATTATAATACATTTGGTCGACAGAAATGTGTTTTACACCTATGCATATGATAGTTATACTTATATATAATATATTGTTCGATATATGTATTTTTGTTCGACCTTTGATCGGAACATTCTATTTAACCGTTACCTTATACTCTTTAGAACTTATGAACATCTCGTTACTACACCACCGGTGAAACATATAACATAACTTCAGACCCTATCACTATCAACGCTTAAAAATTATATTATTATTATTACTCCTATTATTATATGGGTTTATTTTATATTTATCGTTATTAGACTAAATTCGTTCTGTACTATACATTTATAATTTATATATATATAAAATTGTTTACATTATCGTAACATATCAACAAGTTTACATATTTTATATATGTATTAACTAATAATTAGTACTCCTATTATTTATTAATAAAAAATTTATTCTTGAATATATCGTAGCAGTATCATCAATTCCTTCGCTTTGATAATAATTATTATTATACAAGTGGTATTATTTGTTTTACATTTGGATTATTTATAATTATTGTAATTTGGAATAATGTTGCTTATCTTATCTATATTGAAAATTTCTTTATGCTCTTATTTTTGAAGAAATGTAAATTGATCGTTAAAAAAGAAGATACTATTTGGGTCATTTTTAGGTACCTATTTAATATAGAGCGCAATTCCTTTAAAATGAAACGCCATAATAATACTACATCCAAAGCGATTAGTTGAAAAAAAAATTTCATGAAGTTTAATATAGACAGGCGTTCACAAGATGGCGTTGTCATAATTGCAGTAGCAAAGCCCCTCAAGCCAACAGTAAGGCCAACCCTTTTTACTTGAAAATAGAATATGGTATTTTTGTCAACAAATTTTGATTTTTGGAAAGCATAAACTGGTCTAAAATTATTTAGTGGAGTATTTTGAGAAAATCAAAAAAATAAGAGATAATAAAGTTGGATTATCTTGCTTATGAAAATATAGAGTGCTGCTACGCAACCTATAACTATTCTGCATTATCATAATTTTCTTGCTCATTAAATTTTCTTTTATAGTTACTTCTTAAGAGTTGTTTTTATATAATATTAATTGCCTGGTACACTAGAATGCAAAATGTATCTCTTCTTTATTAACAATCTTTATAAATAGCAATCCGAAATGCCATTGTAGGGTCATAGTTTCTTTAGGGCCATAAAGGGGGTGCAATCGTTGAAGACAGACGCGAACTTCTGTCGATCAGGCGTCGTCAGCGTCCTTACAAACCCATTTTCATCGATGATGCATCGCAGGTCTTATTACAAAAACCGTCCCCTCGTCCAACACATGCGCCATCTTCGGGTCATCGGTTAAGGCTCCAACCATTTGCTTGTAGCGATCAAATATATAAATAGGTTGGTTTATTTGTCTTAATCGACCTGCTCTGAGTAAAAATAGCAAAATTGATGCGTTTATTTGTCCCAGATCTCTACTCCAGCTTTGCTTATTTGTATTGGAGTACTGAGGACAAACTGGAACATGTTTTTTCTGCTCCAAGTATAAACCAAGAGTATTATGTTTTTTGGTTACAACCATCAAAACAATCCAAACACGTTTGGATAACATAACCTAAAAAGTTTCATATAAGTTAAATCCATGTTAAGCACATAGAGCGGGTATTTTTCAATACCTGTTATAGTGCGTTGGTTAGGTTAGTTGTCAAGCTGTTCATTTGTCCCAAAAATATTCCTACTCTAAGCTACTCTCATTATTCCATTTATATGGACCATAGTATATGGTCAACACAATACATGACCCACAGATGTCGCCAATAGTCTTATTTTAGAAATATATACACCAAACAACAAAGATAAGTTTAAGTTAAAAAATACCCCTTACCACCTTGTTGAGTAAAGCACTCTGAATACGCATTTCGGCAACTAAGTGTTCCTAGAACGACACTATCAAAACAAAATGTTTTGATAGTGTCGTTCTAGGAACAGGTTTGTTCTCGGGGTGATACGCTTAACATTACCTTTTCCTTTTGT
>JARFOC010099814.1:0-12652 GCA_031763485.1 Osmoderma eremita | reverse complement strand
AATTTGATCTATTCCAGAATCCCGAATCATTTTTGTAGCTTTCCTTTTCTTTGTAGACTCGGAGGATTCTTCATAGTATTTGCATTGTCTGCCTCTTTGTCTTCCAGACAGTGTAGAAATTTCTGGTGTGGACCCCTCCGTTGCTCACTTATCTTCCTCCGCTTCTAAAGCATTGGATTTCGTTGTACGATCATGCAAAATTTTTACTAATTTATTGACACATGCTCCTATATTTTGCACTAGTAAGATCTAAGTTGGCGTAGGCTTTCGTCGTATGGTATCCACATTATCTACATCAACAATTTACTCTTAAGCGCGTTCAAAAAAGGTTTTTGAAATATAATTCCTGTAAGATTGATGGAGCTTATCCAATTCGTGATGCTGATTACTCCAGTTTGCTTGACAGACATAAGATTCCTTCACTGTCTCAACGAAAATATAAAGCTAGTGTTAAATTTCTTACCAATTTAATTTGTCACAACATCGACTCACCCCATCTTCTTAATTTAATCGAATTTAGTGTATCCCGCTAAAGTTCAAGGTCATCAGCTACTTTTTTCAATACCTGAGGCTCGTACCAATATCCTATGCAATGCTCCACTGTTGCATATATTACTTTCTGATTCTTTTATTCTAACCATTTAACTTTCTTTTTTTCTTTCTTTTACGTAGTAGTTTCTTGTTGAAAATAGTTAAACAACGTTTGTCAATTTTCTTAGTATTTTTGTTAATAATAGTACCATTGTAGTTAAGTAAGTTTTGCTAACATTTTATATTTTAGCTGGATAAGTTTAAGTATATGTTACACTATTTTCTGTACACTGTATGTTAATATACTTGTATTTCTTAGAGTCCTTTATATTATTATTACTATTAAATTAAACAAGAGTGGACCGAGTTTGGAGGCTTGCGGGATACCAGAGATAGCCAAAAATGATCTTGATTGTTAACCATTGTAGTAAATGGAGACTAAGACCAAATTGGGATAATTTCTGTAGTAATACAGTCGATCGATAGTATCAAAAACACGTCCGAAGTCGGTATACACTACATCAAGCTAACTACCCGAATCCAGCGCTTATGCTATCTCTTGTGTTATGGTACATAAGTTGCTCATTCTAGATCACTTAGCAATGAATCCATGTTGATAAGGCGAAATAAATGGTTGACAGCTGTATGATAGCAGTGTATAAATAACCGATTCAAACACCTTAGCGAACGTTGATATAATAGTGATGGGTCTCTAGTTATTAATATTGCTTCTGCTACCCTTCTTAAAAACCACAAATCCTGGCGATTTTCTCAGTATCCGCAAGCAGTGATATCATCAAATACGGGTTAAAAATTTCACACAAAGGTTCAGCGAAAATACTGTCATGGCCCCTAACCACAAAAGACGAAATATTGTCAACACCCGCTGTAGATTTGTTTTTTAAGGGTTTTCATGGACTTTACAACGTCACAAGGCAGTATTTTTGGACTATGAACCGGAGGAAAGTTAGAATTATAATTAGGAAGAGTAGGCTGATTATTACAGGTGATCAAATGTCCGCGGTTTTACTTCAATAGCTTGAACGCACCACAACGCAACTCTCTTTAAAGCGTTAACAACGTCATCGCATATGTTCATTCGCCGAGCTTTAGCCGACAACTGAAATAACAAGAGATGCTATCTGGGAATGGGAAATGCAGGTCTTAACACGTCAAGACATGTTCAAACATTAACCATTGCGTGCTGCTTGATCAGTTCCGAGCTCTAGCCGACAACTGAAATAACGTCAAGACATGTTCTCTTGTACTACATTTCTGTGCATCCATATCTTAGGTGGATAAGCGAATATCCTGGAACATAAAAACTAAGAGCGATAGAGAAATTCTCACAAAATCCGAGATATATTTTATTTATGGCAAGTCCAAAACATCAGAGTTGCTTAATTACCACCATCGCGTGCACAAGTTATATAACTACACGAAAATTTCACACTATAAATCCTCGCCAAAAAGAAGACAACTTAAACCAACGAAATCTTCGTTAGTTTTGGAACGTTAACTTTGAAACTTCATCTAATAGCATTCCCGCTTCCCATAAAGAGCTAGACTGCGTCGCGTGACGTTAGAAGATAAAATTAGGGTAATAAAAGTAATTTTAAAGTGTAGGGAAGCGTCAGATTTTACGAGGAGCTTATAAATACAGATAGCGCCCTCTGGGATAGACATATAATAACGTCAGTAATATTACAACGGGAATTATTTTATCGAGAAGTAATAAATAGTTCTTTGTTCAGGATTTAAAAATGCTTTTTACTAGCAAATATTGATAAAATAAATAAATGGGATGATTGTATACGAATCTAAAGTTGGTTTGGGTAGTGTTGCTTTAGAGTTTTCACATAAATTATTAATTACTTTAGGGGAGAGTTGGTGAAGTTCATATCGAGTTTTAAACAATTTTACCTAACTTACTGGTTCGTTTAGTAACATGACATACCTAAAGTTTAAAGTTTCTAAATACGATTGAATAAGTTATTTCAATTCTAACCAAATTAATTCAATCAACTTCTAATGAACAAGCTGAATCTTGTATATAAAGTGCAAAACTTATTTATTTCGGGTTTCATAGCATGTAGTGGATACGTACCAAATATTTGACAATAGTCTAACCGTGTATAACAACGAATACATTATATTCATTCCAATTTGTTAGTTTTAAATATCCAGAGGGCGAGTTGAGATAGAAAGCATCCATAAATCTTTAGCCGTTTATCTTAAAAGACTATTAACCGAGAGATGTTTATAATGCCGGCGAAATGGACCTGTATTTCCGTGCAATTTCAATAAAAACCTTTGGTCAAGAAGTGATAGAAAATCTGCAAAACAACGGCAAATATGGGGAAAATAATATTTCTCTGGTGCAATTGTCCATAAAATATGATATATTCAGCGATCTGAAACAGTATGCATCGATGGACGAACATAAATCCAACATGAAATCCAAAACGTTTGACTACTGAGCATTATATTTGAAGGATGGGTGAAAATAGTGGCTTTCAGTCTAATTCTGATAGTGAAAATAAAGGAAAAGGAAACATTGAACCTAATATACTGAATTTGTTTGAAGCCGGTGAAAGATTAAGAGATCTTGGAAAGTACTTTTTGTGCACTAATACTATTGAAGTGGCTACAAATATTTCCCAACTTGTTATAAAGTGCCAATCTGATATTTTCAAAACTGATAATTATGGAACAAACTTCACTTGGAGGTTATGTTGAGTAAATGTTTTTCTTTTAAATACACTTTAAATTAACCAATCAAGCGCCATTAAAGGCTCATGGTCTCTTGTGAAATCACCATACCTAGCAATGAAGCGGGTTTTAAGCATTAAGGAAGGGACTCGAGTTTCTGTCTACCAGTCGTCGTCAGTTTCCTTTCGAATGCTAAATCCACTTTTATGTTTGATGCGGCGCAGACTTTAATGCCAAACGTCAGAATCGATGCTACAGGTCAGGACATGACGCCATCTAGGGGACATCGGTCAAGACCCACTTCAACGTGACAGTTGCAACAGTGTCGGTAATACAGTACCCTAATATAGCTATAACAGTAAGTATAGCTACAGCGTACAGATTCGGCGCTAGCCCACGACATTTGAAAACTATTTTCCTCGTAAATGCTTACAGATAAACCTTCTGAGTATTAAGGTTTTTCGATATCATATCATTAGAACTCTTACATATTATTTTTTCTATTCATTTCAAAAACTCACTCTGTATTTAAACAAAAAGTATTACCTAACACTAAAAGGCCTGCTAAAAGCTGTATATAAATATATATATTACTTTGCAACCTGTATTTAACGATCTTCTACAATCGTAAAACAAGTTTAAACCCATTTAAAATCTACGGTAATTACAGCACCATTATTGTACGTAACAAACAAAATATATGTTTTTTGTAGCTCATACCGCATTTGCACACCTTTTGTGCATTGCTGTTCGCATCAACCTATTATTGATTTCTCATTAGAGCTCGGGCGATTTGGCCACGTGCTGCATCTAGTCTGGATGCAACTTGAACGGCCGGAAGAGGAAAGAATAAAACGAATGATTCCGAGAGATAGTTAATGATGTCACTGCACGATTTTTTCGTACGCGAGCATCGCGTCTCCATTAGCCTTCTCCACGGCTGCTAGGGTTGAGTATTTCTTCTTAATGTTCTCGCTTGGATCGAATCGACATTCGGATTCGAGTTCCGACAATTCGCCTACGCGTAGTAAATTTGTTTTTAACAGCATCTTTAGCGACTTACTAACGAGACACAGTTCTTGAAATGACTGCTCCGAAGGAAGAGTATCGGGTTATCTGTTGCGTAGTCGGGAGTAAGTTATTTTTATTTCCCGGAGAAAATGATTTTCAAAATTGAACGATCATTTTTCTGCTTGAAGATCATATACAATGCCAGAACAAGAATTTCCATATCACGGTGTTCCAATACAACTAAATCCCGGTTTTTGGTTCTTAATATTGTTCGACGCTCTTAAGTTTTTGACTCCCGATACATTCTCAAACCGACCGTGATATTGGTAGCGTAAACGATGCACCATTATCAGGGATTGTAAAGTTAATCTAGTATCCACATTGAAACAAATCTCTCATGAAAATTTCATCTCACAAAATATTTAACCTAGCTGCATTTCGAAGCTGCAAGACAAAATTTATGAGTCCTGACCATTCTGTACATCCGGCGATACAAAAAATTTACTGATATCATCACTCAATCTACACAACGAATTTTATTGGTAAATTTGAAAGCGTTTGCGCGTAGGACTACTTTCTTTGGGATGTGTGATTTTTTATTTTTTAACAGAAGCAGTTGTAACTTTAAAACCACAAAACACCTTTTTTTATGAATCATCCAGTATATCGGAATATATTTACAGATACACAATTTATATTATATTACATCCCCAAAATATCACATTGCTACCTAGCATACCACCCGAGTAATAAAAGACTGACGTACTATTGCTGCGGCCTGTATACTGCAATATGTCGTATGCTTAGATCATATATATTACATGGATACCGCTATGTTTCCCAACTATGTTTCCAACATATCACAGACATAAAAAAACCGTCAGAATTTTCTATCTAACAACGGTTTATTGATATTTTCTTATTCGCACCTGACCACGCGTGGGTCACGGCTATTTTTTTTTATGTCAACCATAGATAAATGTGTAGTGTCAACACGTTTATAGTAGTAAGAGTTGAAATAATCAATTCCAGGTACAAATTCATGTTGAAATTATTAAATATAAACTGCACCATGAACAATTAGGTAAGATATCACTAAATTATTAATTTCATATCAGTAATTAACAGCAGTTATGTTCAAGGTTATTACAATATCCTAAATGAAAGTTTGGCAAAAGCAGGTTCTACTTGTTCGAAGGAATATGAAGACTTCCATGCACGTATAGAAGCTGAAGAGATAAATCATAGCAGCACAGATTTGCTTTCCCAGAAGGAAAGTCAAATGAACAGATAGTAATGGGTATCACTGTTCCCCAGGATATTCAGAACAATATTGACAGCAGTATAACACTTTCGAAGTGGACAACCAAACTGAACCACGGGCACCAACCAACAAAAGAGACAAAACACACTTGATATTAGGTTAAGTAGAAAAGAACTTGGCAAAAAACGAAACAGAGAATACACAATACTCTAGAGCAAAGATATAGGCAAAGCAATCAAAGGTGATTATTGCCACCGAAGCTCATGGTAATAATTGGCCAAAATAAATTTCCAGATAATATATTTTTAATGAATTTTCAACAGGCAAATGCAGTATGATGATGATTTACTAGCGATTAGACAAGAAAACAATTCTTTTATAAAAATGATAGGCATATTATAGTTAATTAAAATCTTCAAGTGAGTGGACATTAGAGTAAAGCGGGCAATAAACAATCCAGTACAAAAATACCTTAACCCAAGATGAATCTTTTTAAACTATAAATTTTGAAAGAATAGGAAAAGCAAATATTTTATAACTGGTAAATGCTTAACAAGAGTAAAGTTCCCATATCGGAGGAAAGCAAGGGAAAGAATGTATCTCTTATTTTCAAAGTTGCTGGGACATTTTTATAGAAATGTAATGAAAAATTTATAAAATTCTGATGTTTATTCTCCGAGAAAGAACAAGAAGAAATTTTACTATTACTGCTGAGAATGTAAACAAGTGTGAAGTGTTTTTGCTAAGGGTGAACAAGAAGAGAGTTAAAATTACTAGTTTTCAGTTTCTCTTCTTTTGCCTAATGACCTGTGTTGTAAATTTACTTTTTGATTTTATATTCAAAATAAAAACGAATATTTGCATTTGTCATGTTTTTATGTTAATTTGTTACTGTTTATATATCGGGAGTTAAGTCTTTATTGAGGACAGAACAGAGAGAGTTAAGTTCATTAAAGTTTTAAAAAATATATAAATAACGTAACTACCTCTCTATGTTACCATCAATGGCATAACACACATTGTGCAATCAGTATTATCGTAATTGTCATCTTTAAAATGATGTGAAGAAACGATGGATTTTAGATTTACATAATCTGCGATGATGATGCAGGAGTTTAGCCAGATAAGTCTTTGGTCTTAGTTTTGTGGAAACCTAAAATATTAATCCAAAATGAATGTCGTCACATTTCAACAACTTCTATTAAGCATTATAAAACCAAGTTTTCTGGTACAAGATATATAGTAATATACTAACCTGTGAAAAGAAAATGCACCACCTGTCTTTTGCAAAGCACCACATCTGATACACTTTCTACCCCTTTGTTTAAGGAAGCTCTTCAAGTAAAAAATAAATAGGTATAACAAATAATTAAAAACAAAATCAACAAATAAAATATTGAAACAGAAACAGCAGCAAAACATAAATATGTAACTATAAAGCAATTCTCTGGCAACACAGAATAGATAAAATAGCTCGCTCATACAGATTTATAGTCAACAGTAGTTGACATTGACAGAAGTCTAACCTAAGTCTGTTTAATAAATTGCCAAATCGCATGCATCCAATGATAAATCGCACGGAATCCGCATGTATTTCCGTTTCCGGTTACACGAGTGGTCAGATAAGGGATAGCTACATATAATCTTCATAAGCAAGAAAGTAATAGCTCGAAAATCGTAGGTTGTACAAGTTGGAAACAGTAACGTATATAGTCGGATATGTTAATTGCGATATCCATGTAATATATATGATCTAAGGTCGTATGTAACTTCTGATTAACGACAATGTCAATATGTGACACAACTGCACATATGATTTTAAATGTGTTTATTGCCCGATAGTGTAGAGTCCTACATTATCGGCCAAGAGGGAGATATTGGATTGAATCGATAGAGGGCGATATATTTAACTTTTAATTCAATTTGCAACCAATAATACACATAAACGATCCCAAAATCAAAAGGAAAACAGCCAAGTTCCCCGCTATTAATCGAAACAGACCGGCTATTTATTTAAGAAAATGAATTTCCTTCTTAAGACTTCCCGCGACACGAACCAATTAAAAAGTTGATTAAAACTCCTCCGCGGAGTACCTTTCCACGAGCTCACAATACCCCCCTCTCTTCTACGTGTTTCAGGGGGCGAGAAGGAACGCCGGGAGGACAAACCCAATAACAAGGGGGGACCGAAAATATGGGATCAATGGAGCAAGTGGTCCGCCTGCAGTGTCACGTGCGGCATCGGTAAGATCACCCGATGGAGGCATTGCGTGTCTGGCGGTTGCGCCGCCGGAGAGAAAGAAGCGCAGATAAAAACGTGCACTCTATCGTCGTGCTGAGAAGATAAACAAAATTGGAAGCCGTAGAGTCTGCAACGAGGACTTCTTTCTTCTGCTAGTGCCGTGTTTAATATGTAATATGTGAATCTATCTACGTATCTGTATAATTCTATTTATTTTAGTTGTTTTCCCGAATTTATTTACTTAATAATTATACTTAATGTAATGTGTATTAAAAAATATTTATTGATCTTATAATACGTTGAAATTCCAAATTTAAACCGGGAATTTAAATTAATTATATTTACTACTAGACAATGCACGTCAGGGAAGGATATGGCGCTATGGTAGTGTCAGATAAATCTAAAGGGAAAATACAACGCCTTGATGAAATTCCTTTTGTTTTGATGCTCGTTAGTCGATTATCGCCATTTCTGTATATAGACGGCCTACCATAAATTTCGACTGAATTGAAAACTGTGAAACAAAAGAAACAAATGCATTTACTATTTTACTTTGTACTAGAAAAAGAAGCATTTACTAAATATGTCAATATGTCCGCCATACACATCTTGCAATCTTTTATTATAGCAGCTGTTAAATCATAGAAAATTTGCTTTTTAGTTTATTAAATTAAAAGTGTTGCCCCCCTGCAACGAATCGGCTATCTCATCATTTGTGACGACATCAGAGAATGGGCCGTGGTTTTTACTAGCTTTTCTTATAATCCGCCACATTGCAGAATTGGGCATATGATTGCTGTAAGATTCAGTTTCAGAAACTGGTGCTTTGTGTTTCTTCTTGTGCTCATGGTAAATTCCTCGAAGCTGTGAAAAGAATTTTTGTATAATGTATAAATCCTTGGGAAGTAAAGTAAAGAGGTAACCAAATAAGCTTTTGTGTAAAGTGGAGTGCCATGAATATCTTCCAAGTTGTCGATCGAAACAAGATTTTATTGTGTGTTTAGCGGACAATAAAAGGAATTGTCCATTCTGAGTTTTTGGAAAGGGATCAAACCGTCACTGCTAACTTGTATTGTGTACAGTTTCAACCAGTACAAGCAGCACTCATCCAAAAGGAGCCTTCTTCGATCAATCGAAAGAAAGTGACATTCTTACAGGATAACGCCAAGCCGCATGCCGAAAGAATGACCTGGGAAAAATTTTCTGAACTTGACTCGGAAATAGCAGGTAAACTATGGGGCTACGAGCACAGTTTCTGTCACTGCGCATGCGCGGATTTTAATTCGCGGTTTCAGCACGGAGACGCTATCCACGCAGGGCGACCCGAGCACGTCTCAACCTGTCTAAGGGGAATTTTTCCGGCTCAAGAAACTACATATGTTGCAACACTTTCCTTGCATCAAAACAGTACCATTTTTTTTTAGAACAAAGAACCCTAACTATAACTATATTCTCACGCTTATATTGATAACATAAACATTTTTTTCTTAGAATTAAAATCAAATTCGCTTGCCATTTTCTGCGTAAAAAGTCAAATACATGTAAATTAAAAGAAGCATTCCGGGACTAGCTAGTTTTTATTAAAAATCCCTTAAATTAGTAAGAAATCATTGTCTTGTGCGAAATTGTATCCAAGTGTATATGTAGGTCATAATAGAAAGATATTCGCATACTAAGCAAACGCGTTTAGCGGTCACTACGTGAATGTATTTGCACCGCGCTGATTATGCAGAATGTAGGATCGCCGGCCCATATGATATGATAATACGTTACGGCATTCTCCCTAGACTATTTCGCAATATTCTACGCCGCATAATTTTAAACAAAAGAATTGATGTCTTAGACCTGGTCGGCTCATCTTTAAGGTAATTATTTACACGTATACCGTTGCTATTCACTGCAATATTACAGCTTCTTCATAGGCATACTCATTTTAATAAATATGTATTACATTTTCTTCTTAGAATTATAACCAATTTCGCTGACCAGTTTCACCTACAATCCTCGCATTCCTTAAGCGTAAACAATATTTATGGATTTTTATAATGCCACCTGCAAACCCCGCATTCCTTACGTAAACTATTTTCAGCAGGTCTTGCAATTCAGGTGTCTGCCCAGGTTCTAACATGAATTCATTGACTATTTCACAATATGTTATGTATTTTAAACAAAAGCTTCTTTATAAGAATGATTTTTCAGCAAAAGTGCATATAAGTGAAAAGGAATGTTAAGTTGGTACCTAGCACTACCAACCTTACCACACCCTCCATATTTTCCTGACATTTCGCCAAGTGATTATCACCTTCTTTTGTCCATGTGCTTATATTGGAAAGAAAGTTAAAGATCAGGTGTTCTTAATAAAGTAGTTTTCAGGTCTTTAAGAGTTCTACATTCATAGAATTGAGATCCATGTGATTTAGAACCCCATATGGACTGTCACGATTTTATCCCAAAATCTATTCCTTTACTTCTTGATGCGGATAGACTGTTTTAGTTTCAAAAAGTAACTTCTAATAGTTTCATCGGCATATCTCATAACCCCTTATTACCAATTAAACAATCACCACACAGCTTCCTTATCTCGGGCTTTTGTAAAGTGAGACTAATTATAATGTAACTGTTAATTCAGCCTTAATGTGTTTACTTTAGTTTAATTCAATCAATCTCGCAGGACTACTGTGTATCATTGTGGGATTTCCCATGAAACTTGTTAACGTAGTTATCGAAAATTTGACTCCGAAAGGTGCCTAACCCTATACCGTTATATTCCTAAAATGTTTCTGCTCCAATTGCGTCGCTAAGGGATTACCTTGGGACTGCTACAACTTTAAATTATACTGATACCTTTCCTCCTGAATAATTACAACATTATACCCTGCCAGATGTGTCTACTTCAATCCTCCTTGCGTCTGCGAGCGCAGTGGGCTTAATCCAATTAAGGAATTGATGCTTAAAATGCTACTCTGCTTGTATTTGGTGGTGGTGGTGGTATTATCTTGAAAAATCTCTTTTGGTAGATAAAGTTTCCAGGGTTTACAACGGAGAATAAAATTTATAGCACAAAAAGAAGGCATGCAAGACGCCAGTAAAATGTTAATATGACGCCACTTTCTCGTGAAGTAGGAGCAGTAAGAATGGAAGTTGTTGGGAGGCACAAAGTAAATGAAGCCTTAAAATTTATTTCACGTTTAATGTGAGCAAATAATGGCGCAATTTAGTAAGTATATCTTTGGAAATGCGTTGGTTATTATTTCTGCATATTTCTGTAAAACAGGTTTTAAGAAACGAGATCTCGAGATTGTTTAGGTTTAAACCTTTAGAAGCGATACTATCTACCTTGTTAGTGCCAATTTCACACAAGCATTTATTCATTTCATTTGCTGTTATATGGTATTCTTTGTTTATCTGCCTACTCTCGTTTGAAATCAATTCGATTAACAATTTTCACTTTGTTTTAATTTTGTTTTCACTGCTATGTATCATTACAGATTTTTTCATTTTTTTTGTAGACCGTTATTTAATCTAAATATGTCTTTTTGTCGTACCATTCGCAAATGTATCCAATCTATTTCTCATCTCCATAAATTCCTCATTTTGCATTAGGTCTTCATTTCTATTGCGTATTATTTAAAATATTGAACGTACTCATTGTCTTAATATAGACAAGCACTTGGAGTAAAAAATTTAGATTTTATAGAATCGCATGCTACAAAATCTCGCCTATCACATGAGTTTTGTGGGGCCTTTGGAAGCCTTGACGGTTCTTTACTACTTCGTACAGAAGTTAGATGGTTCTCACGTGACAAAATTTTGACCCACTTGTTTGAATTGAAGTCTGTATCGATCACCCATTCCATTTGTCATCACGTATATTGGATATTCTTTGACTGCAAGCTGGTTAGCTGGCAAAATTAAATGATTTAAATTTGTCTTTACCAAAGATGTCACCATTTACGATGTGCATGGTAGGATAGAAGCCAAGCTACTGGAGATATCTGAGTATGTATGTTTTTGGTATCTCTCAACAGCATTATGAATATGGAATTCGACTTCAAATATTAAATGGGTATTACTGATCATCTCAAGCATCTTCAATTTACTTTCAAGGACTATTTTCCTAACAGACTTAATATACTTAGGTCGAACAACTCGATAAGTAGCCCTCTTCAGGGAGATATAAGTTCAAATACTTCTTTAAATTTACTGGTAGAAGGAAAGCCCATTGATTTATTTTATGAAAGTTCCCTAAATGCTGTGATTGACTTTTGGCTTAGTGTAAGAAATTAGCATCCTGTTTTGTCAAAAAGAAATCTAATATATCTGTGTGAGAATGGATTTTCAACGTACACTTACTTGCAAGATAGATATAGAACCAGGTAATGGGACACCTAATCTAAGATTAAAGCTTTCAACATCCAACCAAATTTTGAATTTCTTTGATTGAGAAGAAATACCATTATAAACAGTTTTATAATTATATTTAAGTTTCTTGTCATGGAAAATAAATTTTAATGACAACCCAATCTTGTCGTTATTATGCTAACGACACACGGACAATTCGTTGACTTCTAGAAGCGGTTTTCGCGAAGAAAAGGTTGAGAAAACCTCATCGAATTGTACCCTATTGAATAAATATGAAGTAATCCAATCCAGTACCATGCCGCGAAAACCCAAAGCGAATAATTTATCGCACAATAAACGGTGATCAACACAGTCGAATGCTTTTGTCAAATCGCACAGGACAGCTACAGGGTACTTTTTGGGTTCCATACCACGCAGTATACAGTTGTAAACCTCCATCAACGCAGTAATGGAGGACTTACCAACTCTAAACCCATGTTGAGAGTGAGACAAAAGGTTATGTTTCTTTATAAAGCTCTCCATACGGTTAA
>JARFOC010099803.1:0-12655 GCA_031763485.1 Osmoderma eremita | reverse complement strand
GCTTGTTTGCGAACTTGTTCTTGTATTTGTTAAATATTTAAAAACAAGTTTTTATCATTTTCAATTTTTAACGCATTTTCAAATAACGTTTAAGATGTAGTCTGGAAATAATATATCCATATTTTATTTTGTAATTTTAATTAATACGACTTTCTCTAACGTACTCTTGTGGTTTACTATACAACTTTTAAAAATGGCAGAGCAGTCGGTTCAAGGTCAGTAGAAACAGACCCAAGAAAACAACAGAGTTTCCGGCCATTCTAGCAATTCTGGTTAATCGACGGGGATACCAATTTAGAACCTCCAGCGTCTCCGATTACAAACTGCAACGAAACCTCGGCCGGTACACCACCTCGTCACATGTATTTCCGCAACGAGAGCACGTGAAATGATCTGAACAGATTGCTCCACTCTACTCCCCGCCGATCCCGTTGGCGAAATCAATATTTGACCTAAGCGTCTCACGGAAACAAACGAAAATAATAGCGCAATCGGAATTGGCTTACGTAAAATCATTTCGCGTTGGGGAAACTCTCCACTACACAGTTTTCTTCTTCATTTTATATATAATACACGGGGCGTTTTCTATAACATTGGTCATGCAGTGCAAAAAAACGTTCTCAAAAAGTTATAAGATTTTGGATATTATTTTAATTGATGCAAATGTTTTAATCATTAATTCTAAGGTTTGAAATGTTACACTCACCGTGTAACAGAAAAACAATTCTTTTCTTCTAAAATATTATTTTATGATGTTTCGTAACTATTTATTTAGGATAAGTTGAAAATTGTTTTCCAGTAGATTTAAGTCAAACATCTGCAGTGCAACTAAAGTAATAAACCGATTTACATTTATTATCGAAAATTCCGACAGTACGAAGACGTCATCACCTTATGACCTTAACACCCCTTAGTAGCAAATATCCTCGAGCAGGTAACCAAACAAAAACCCCCTTTGTTCGGTGAATAGGAAGATATGCATGTTAATTATTTGAATTTTAAATTATATTTAATCTCTCTCTTATTAAATATAGTGTTGTCAGATATCATTGTAATCCGTATTACCTTGCAATTTCTCTAAACGAATCAATACGTAATTAACCCGTGATTCAACACAGTAAAGCTTTGTTTTCACATAATATTTTTAAATGAATATTTGCCGGCCCCTGATTGGTTAAACCCTTCGTCAGTCTTCTTCGGGAGAAAATTCCCAAAGCAAGGACAGTTCCTTTCCGGAGTTCATTTCGAACAGTCGCGCCAACAAGTGACTTCGTCTGATCGGAATGTGACAGCGGTTTTTCTCCACCGATCGGGACATCAACTGAGTTCCTCTCTGTTCGCCCAGAACACCCAATGTTCGTGTCTGTTCCCCACGCAACTAGACAGCATCTCGTCTTCATCTGTCCAGATAAGACCCCGGAACTCACCTCTCCGTCCCGACGGGGAAAAACCGTTCGTTTAGCTCCGATCACGACAAGGCAGTGTTTATTTTTTTATAAGTGCCATGTGCTACGTGTTGCGTGTTACCTTCACAACTTCGAAGCCCAATCTTCAAATTAGGAACCCCTAAGTCGCTCACGCACCCACACATGGTCAAACAGCTAAGTATTTGAATTCATATCGTTCCAAATTCTTTTATTCTAACTTCTTCAGAACATCAACATCAGAGGTGACCCAGCTCGTACTGTCGCAACCGCGACTAACTTAGCGCTTATACATTATTCCGTTATATCGGTTATTATTCATTATCTCCTGCAACTTTTAAATTCATAACGTTTTTTTTCTTTTTTTTTTTTGAACAAATATACTTTTTTTAGGGATACTTCTGTTGTTTTACTGTATTTAGTTACCAGATTCCTCAACCTTTGTTTCCTAATTACATTATAAATGATTACTTGATGTTAGGCATGTTTTATCGCGTTTGTATTTTATTATTTCACACATAAGTAATACTAATTCAAACCGAAATTATTAATAATCATTTTTTTTATTGATTGGAAGCGAAGTCTCATCCTAATCATGTTTGTAATAGAAACGTTGAGAGTTGTAGGTTGTTGCAGGTTGTTTATGTCCTGTAGAGGCATAACACCGGAACCTTGAGGCCTATCACTCTATATTGGGTTTGTGTAAATACGTATTGTGTGCGTGTGTGCGAAGTATATATGATTTATCCTCAACATTGAAGGATATAGGGAGAGGTATCGACCACTCTTGCTGCAATCTTTATAAAAATCGATCGCCGCAACGGAGATCCGAACCGTCGACATCACTCACATATGCGTAGCGCTCTTACCATGGCACTATCCTGGCAGAATGTTGACAGTAGTTATAAGTATCAGATATGTATTTGTAATAATCAAGAAATTGATTGATAGTGTACTTTTCTAGAAATCGTCAAAATTACCTGTTTCGGCCACTTGAACGAAACACATTGTATATTTTAATTTATTTGCATTTGTCCTACCTCCTAGTATTAGTTGACGTGTATATCTTTGTAAACAGGATGTACTTATTTTTACGGATATCATTTTAACTTTTGCCGAAAGGGTATTTCTCACCTTTAGACAACGTTTCGTTCATTGGGGTGATTCGGATTAGGTAGAACGCTGTACTGTCGGCGATATACTTTGATCCCTTCTTAAGGTATTCTTCGAATGCCGTAGTATCACGCTTAGAAATTATGTTTTTGTATATAGCACGTAGTTATTGTGAAATTATATCACCTTTAACCAATAGGATGTTGTAACCCCACCTGTATATTAACGTACAAAGCTTTCCTCAGGCATTTTATACTTTTAAATGGGCAGTTAACAAAACGACATACACCCAACTGTCATGTTTGTAATGTGCAAATGTCATACATATTAAGACAACAATCAAATAAACAGTGGAAGAAGTGTTAACTCAATTCTTTGATTCACACCTCATCAGAGAAACAAATTCCTTCAAGGCAGGAGGAATCTACATTACCTATACGGTCGAATATGTACACTCATGCAGAATTCATCCATACATCCATTTTATACATGGAAGAGCAAACGCAAACTCTCGAAAACTCAACGGCTCTACAGGGCAACATTTCCTAATCGCCAACGACTATTTTGGTCAGTTTAAGAATATTTTGCCCTTTAAATGACTTTTAATTTTGGATACGTACAATAATAATTTAGTTGTTTACTAAAAGGAAACAATGAAAATGACATTTACAACTTTAAACACACTCAAATTTCACGAATTCTTTTGTCTAATTCACGACCCATTTATCTAACAAACACAAACCACATAATACACAATCAGTGAATTGTGTTTCGGACAGCTGCCGTTAGCATATCTACGTCATGTCTCTACAACACCGCATAACGATGTTCAGTGGTCGATATAGTCAATTTACATATCGTTTATCTACGTTTAAAATATTGCCGCATCGGGCCTGGATATTTACAAAAACAATGGGGAGACATCCCCGTCGGTATTTCATGTAATTTTCCACCTCACCGACCGCCAATTAAAAGTCGACGTAACCGAAATTCCTATTGTGCTGTATCTACCGCCTTTCCGGCGTTTCTGGCGCTGGAAAGAGCGCCGTTCACAGGATATGATAGTATGCTCCATTGCAGTAACGATAACTGACCTAAAACAAATGAAATGTCCCGGTAAATGAGTGGAGGGGGTGCTGTGTTTTTGTTATGATGCCAGAGAAAAATACGAATGAGATCTGGGTAAAACAAGTCCATTTGAATTTGGCAATGTTGGTGTTGCGAAAGATTAAAAAAAAGCATGATTTGGAGGATCTGAAAGATGGAATAAACCCAGAAAGTAGAATAGCTATGAGAGTTCTGGCGTAAAATCCCATAAGATTTAACACAGGGGTCTCAATCCACATTTCCGCCATCTTGGATTTCATGCGGAGTGGGAGAGAGATGGAGAAGATACTGGTACCCCGAGCACATCTCAACCATTCAACTGCAACGGTTAGCCGTTCAATTATAACAGGTAACCGTTCAATTGCAACGGGTGACAGTTATAATTGAACGGCTACCCGTTACAATTAAACGGTTACCTGTTATAATAGAACGGCTGGCCGATATATTGGACCAGCCACCCAGTGCAGTGCAGTTGAACGGTTATCTGTTATAGTTGAACAGCTACCCGTTGTAATTGAACGGTTATCTGTTATAATTGAACGGCTACCCATTGCCGTTGAACGGTTGAGATGTGCTCGGGCTCCCCTATCTCCCCCATCTCTCTCCCACTCCTCATGAAATACAAGATGGCGGGAATGTGAATGAGACCCCTGTGTTAAATCTTATGGGATCTTGCGCCAGAACTCGCATAGTCATTCTACTCCATAATTGCCTTGAAAGACAAGGAGGACACTTAGAAAACTCACGCACAAAGAAATTATTTATTCGGGACGAAACGTGTTTCGGGAATACGTTAATTCCCATTATCAAGTCGAAAATCCGAATGAGCACGAAATCAACTTAGACTAGAAACATGCACTCCTTTTTCTTCTCCCTTCATTCCCTCTATCTATCCCTATCATATGTACAACGTTCTCCCACACCCTGGACGCAAAAATTCTTAGAAGGACCACCCGAGCGTTCTCAAGTGTACGCCTTTATTACTCCATTAAATCCATTAGTACGGAAAATGACAAGGTCGTTTCTTCCCGCTTAAAAAGGTTTTTATTCGTTTTAATATAAATGGACTCATAAGCATCTAACTCGCACGTCGATATTACCGATTTCATTAGTTTTAAATTATCTATATTTATATTATTTTATATATATTATTTCTCACAATCTCCACATGTAATTTTATAAATTACCGATTTTCATATTTTCGTCTTTTATGACTCGGCTAATTCCTTTCGTTATTTTATGGAAAGGTAATATTAAAAATTTATTTTGTCGCGGGGTTCTACCGGAGTAAGCGTTGTGGAGTTTCTAAGTTTTTGTCTATATTGGACCTTCCTAACGCGATCAACATCTACAGACAAATAACCATTGTGTTTTGCAATGTTTTAAATATATTTTAATTCTTTTTCGATCCCTTTTTCTCTTAACGGGAATTCAATTAACCTATTTACCAGGAAATTAATCGCGGACATCTTATATTGTTGACAAGGGTTTGAATCTGCCATTATGAATCTATCTGTGGTGGTTTCTTTTCTGTATATGTCTATTTCTAATTTACTATTATTCTTAATTACTTAGCTATCTAATTTTATTGTTCTGTCCCACAGCCCTTGCAATCCTTACTAATCTATTACACCATTTATATGAAAATTTCATTAAACCCGATAATACACGTCGCACAATTGACGCCCGAGCAGGGGCCATTGGCGTTTTGATAACCGACGCAGTATATTAAGAAAAAAGAACCCGGTATATCTCCCCGGTGGAAATTTTCCACCATATATATACCACAAAATATATGGTGGATGGTGGATATCGCAGATATATCATCTACGTATCTTAGCCAAATTCTCGGAATACTGTGCATTAGAAAGTAATATATGTGGAAAATATCTTTTAAAATTGACGAAATCCATTCGAGATCACCAAAAACATACCAGTTCAAAGATCTGAGGCTCCGACAGAGCTGTTCTTTCTGTATTACAGTAATTCCTAGGTTTATCCTCGATTTTATTCCCATCCACAAAAGAGCAGCCCTTGAAAAACGACAAGGGAAATCTATTACCTTCGGACGTACATTTATTCTGTCCTCGCGGATCGTAAAGATCTGCTTTTAATGTCCGTTTAACTGTCTTCGAGAAAGGTAAAGTTATCGTCTCCGAACTGAATTTGTATGTGCCCTGTCCTTTTGTGTCTTTATTTTCGTCCGAAATGTTATGGAGAAGTTGTAAGAATGTGGGATTTTCAGCCGTTACAAAAAATGATTTTCAAAAAAAGAGTCAAAGCGAAAATGCTATATGCAGAATGAGTAATCCTAAAATAGATCTAGGTTCCAAGTTCTGTATTTATTTCGTCCCATTTTTTTTGTGTATAGCAAAAGAGATTGAACGCTTGATCGTTCGCATTTACCCAGATATTTTATCGGAAAAATGCGTTCGTTCAAAAAAAGATCGTTTAACTCAATCAATGTCAAAGGCACAAGATGAAGCGGTCTTAGGTTATATTTTTCTTTTTTTTTTGTAATCATCAATAGTATTTCCACTCCTGAGTGATGAGTTTAACCAACGATGACATTAAAGAAAATCCGCGGTAAATACATGTGAAAGCAAAACTTAACGTATGTTCTTAAAATTATCCGAATTGATTGATTAAAGGACTATTGCATTATACTAATAATAAGTTGAAACATCTGGTGGTTCCCAACGCCCATGGAAAATTTATTTTAGTAGGAATTATACGATATATCTTTGTGCCAAACATACAAATGCAATAAAAAATTCTTAGAGTTTATGTAATTTATGAAAGTAATAATAATGATAATAATAAAACTGGAGAGAAACATAGTTTAGTGAATATACTCTGGTTTTGATCGTAAAACCTAAAAAAAAATATATTAAACATGAAAATTAAATAAAATGGATTATATTCTAACGTTGTTTTTTGGATATAACAACTAGCCAAGTTTTGTATACCAACTGCCAGAATAAAATACCTATAAAGTAGCTACGCAAACAATAGTTTTTTTTTAATATAATGGAAATTTTATTTGATAAATATACAGACAAGATGGAAGCCACCTGGCTATCGGAATTGCTGCGGAATAACATGAAATTGACATAAGAGCTCCGTTAGTACAAAAGAATAAAAAATAAGAATTATGTGTTATGCGCATATGGCAGACCAGCATAGAAGGGGTTGGAGCTGTTAGTTGTTAGTCATTTGCAGTTTCTCAGGGAGTGCGTATGCTTATACTTAATATTGGACTACTATACTGTTGAAGAGAAACTACAAAAAATTAAACTCCCAGCAAATTTTGATGATACGTTCTTGAGCCCTAACACATCATAGGCTACCTCACTAGGGTTTGCAAGCGAAATTCTACACAGTCCAAACGATATCAGCAAACTGCACCAGTTTTCATTCTAGATGACCATGATAGGTAATCCATTTGACCTCCCGGTGTATATACTCCTAGCGGGATATCTTGAGGGATGAGAAATAGGGTAGGACAAGTTAATCTATTATAACACACTGTTCGGATTACTCCTCCCGCACAAAGTGTTAATTAATTCGGGACGACACGTGTTTCGGGGCACCGCGGACCCCGTCGATATTTCAAGATTGCCTTTCTATTAGGACAAAATCGCGCAATCTTGGAAAAGTAACGTCCGCTTCGTAATCGGCACCCGCTCGGAGGAGATAGCGCCGCAGATTTCGTATTAAAGGCACCCATTTCGACGGTCCGCTCATGGTACGCCTTTTAGTATATAGTAACAAGGTTACGAAGTGTGTTCGACGATTTATAACCGATTTTCATATTTTCGTCTTTTACGACTTTTACGACGAAATTTTATTTTTGTCGCGGGGTTCTACCGGAGTAAGCGTTGTGGAGTTTCTAAGTTTTTGTCTATATTGGACCTTCCTGACGCGATCAACATCTACAGAGAAATAACCATTGTGTTTTGCAATGTTTTTAATATATTTTAATTCTTTTTCGATCCCTTTTTCTCTTAACGGGAATTCAATTAACCTATTTACCACGAATTTAATCGCGGACATCTTATGTTGTTGACAATGGTTTGAATCTGCCATTATGAATCTATCTGTACTGGTTTCTTTTCTGTATATGTCTATTTCTAATTCACTATTATTCTTAATTATTGAACTATCTAATCTTATTGTTCTGCCCCACAGTCCTTGCAATCCTTACTAATCTATTATACGCTTTATATGAAAATTTAATTAAATCCGATAAAACACGTTGCACAATTGGCGCCCGAGCAGGGGCGTTTTGATAACCGACGCAGTATAATAAAGAAAAAAGAACCCGGTATATCTAACTATATTGAGATTTTCCACGATTGTATTTTATATAAGAAATCGTAATTATAAATTACGAAAAAATGCTTTTATAATAAATATATATCATTAAAATTAACATTAAAACTGGCACGAAAGTTACATAAGTCAAAATCGTGTAAATTCGCTTCGAAAAGTGTAAACACCGTATTAATTTTTACGAGCTACCAAAGGCCCAAAACTTCCGCACTTAAATCCTCTACAAATCTAGGCAGAAGTTTAATAACACCGTAAAATATTTAGCGCGCGAACGTATCTCTCCGTTATTAAGTGTCTGGTTTTTTATGACGAAAGAAATCTCGTCTAATATAAAAATATACTCGGTTAAAGAAGTGTTGATAGCCGGGCGAAGGTGCGTCCGCAATATCCAATCCATGAACCTGAAAAATGTATATAGCCCCAAAATATCTGCACCGATATAAAGTTTAGATAACGTAGCTACGTTTGCCAGCTGAGGAAAATTTAATATAGCAATATACGATGTATGTAGGTACGTTACGTATGGAATTTTTGTAAATAAAATTCGTCCGTTAAGAAAGCTATGTACTTTATTATATCAATATAAAAACAAACAAGTAACAATATCAGATATAAATTCCTAATATCTCATCTGTGTACGAATTTTTGTAGCTGGAGTTTTCGCGTTTTTGGTAGGTTAAGTAAAAGCACGTTGATTAATTATACTTGGTTTATTTTCTGTAACTAACAATAGTCGCGCGACGCCACAGAATAACAGAAAGGACAACAGTTGATTTTTCTATTGTTATCGTGGGGTCTCGTTTTGATGACCTCGAATACATCTTCCTTGGCTGGGCCGTTAAAGAATGCTACCGAAATGTCATGTAGTGTAAAAATATATATGATTGGGCTGTGTAAAGGGTTTATTGATTATGATTACTTATTTTGGAGGTAAAGCTTGAGTTATTATGGTTAATTGTTCTTGCATGATCCCAATGATGTGATGGTGTGATTACTAATCAGAGTTACCAAAGAAACCAGCTGTTGCATAATATTTGTTTTTATGTACGTATATAAGCAAATAGTGGTGGTCGGAATTCACAAGAGCTGCCGATATTTTCTGGGGTACCACAGGACTCGATGTTGGGTCCTTTATTATTCATTCTCTTTATAAACGATTTGCCTATAGTGTAAATAACGCGGGTAGCTTCGTTATGTACGCTGACGACAACTGTTTTGTGCAAGCTAGCTCAAATGCTGCTGAACCTCAAAGAAGCATGCAAAACAACATTGATCAATTTGTAGGATGGTGTTCCAGTAATTCTTTAAAATTGAATGTACAGAAAACAGTGTTTATTAACTTTACGTCAAATTCGTCGGATAGTGATAGTAGTCAATGGATAAGTATTAATAGTAAACTTATTGAACAGATTCAATCTATAAATTTCCTCGTGTTTCACATCGAAGCGCATCTTGGCTGGAAATTACATATTAATGAGCTATGCAAGAAACTTTCACAAGCATGTTTTGTCTTGTACAGATTGTCCGAGGTTACTAGCGTCGAAATAATAAAAAAAAAATTATTATGCTTGCTTCGAGTCGCGCCTCAGGTATGGTGTTGTATTTTGGAGAGCTGCGTCTCTTAGTTTAAGAGCATTTCGGCGTCAAAAGAAAGCTGTGCGAACCATAATAGGTGTCCCTGCACGACACCCTTGTCGACTCCTGTTTAAAGAACTAGATATATTGCCACTTCCATGCCTATATATACTAGACTTGCTTACATTTATTAAAAGATGCAATTTGACCATTCCACGCAACAAAGCTTACCACGAGTACTTTACTTGCGGTGATTCCGACTCATAGATTGAGTCTTTTTGAAAATAATCCCATATGCACTGGCATCAAATTATATAATAAACTAGCACCTTCTATTAAAGACCTGCGCCTAAAATCTTCTAAGCTCGAATTAAGAAAACTTCTAATAGAAAATTGTTTCTACACTTATTATTATATGAATACCTAGCAGTTCTGTAATTTTGCTTAATGATTGGGCGAAAGGAAAGCCAATTAAATGTACTTTAACATTTGGGGTTTTGGCCAGCTTTTCGGGAATTTGCTCCACTCTGCGCTGGTGGAAACATAGTTCTTTTATTCGTAATTGTCTGTTGATATTCAAGTCCAGCGCAAAGCCGGGTGATAAGCATTCAGATATGAATGCAGAAAACTATGGCAGATGCTCAGAAGAGAAACTTATATCGAACTTGCCTACAAATTTCGCTATCGTTGCATAATTTTATGCAATTTTTATCGGTAACCGATCAGCTAATTGCCCTAATACTTCCTATTCATCAATTCGGTGTTAGATTCCTTAAACGTAAATCTCACTTAATGGGAATCAGTATAATAATTGTTTCCTGTTAAAAAGTATAAAGAATAGAGACTTAAAAACAAATGGCAATACATAATAGCAATAGGTTCGCTACATTTCGTATTGATAATAGGCTATCATGAAACTTAATGAATAATAACTTATACATCTGGACATTAATTATGAAGTAAATAATAGAAATGCATTGTAATCCTTAATCTTAATACACACAATTATTCATTGAATCCCCCAGGTAGCGGGAACATCCTTAATTCCGGAATCGTTGATCATAATAGCAAAGCTTGCAGAACCTCCGTTCAACGGATATTCCATTACGATAACCTAGTTGTTAAAAGTTTCACCGGCGAATAATTAGGAAACGCGGTTTAAATTAACTGCCTCTGTAAACTCTGTCCACCCTTATCCAATATCCTTCGAAGTTCGACTTAAACGTCGGCAGCAAATACTCGTCTAGGTTTCCGAAAACTCGAAAGGGATTCGACGCGCAAAATAGCCGAGAAAACGAAGTAGAGGAGAGCGGTAGAGTATCTTTACTTTCACGTGGGGATTAATTGAAAAATTCTGGGTAAATATTTTTTTTCTCCGCTTTTCGTTCGGATATGTTTTTGTAGGTGGAATCGAATCGGATGAGGAATTAAAGATCAGAGCATAAGACTTGCATCGCTGTCATTGTCATCAATGATTTTAACGTGTTGTGCCGTTTATAATTCCAATTACTCAGATTTATGCTCGTGAGGGAGTTGTAAAAATAAACAACGAAATATTGAGCGTAATGAATAAATGAGTTTTGATTAAATTAAACAGACCGACTACCCTGATGGTCTCTCATCCCTAACGAAATACGATCGATACTCCTACTTACTTATGTCAGATCTGAAATTCATTGTATTGTTATTGAACTATTCCTTTTTGTTAACTTTGAATATACCTTTAAAAAATATATAAATATACCTCTGAGATCACAGAACACGTCTGATTGTACATACAGACAGGTGTTTCGGACTCACATCGAAAGGACTGCACGTCGAAGGATGCCTGGTCGCTCGTTCAATATTCCGTATCGTAAACCAAACGTTAGCACATGTCTTTAAGGAAAAACCAGAGACATCTAACGCCCAGCCGCGGATTCATGGAATAATCCCAAAAAGCGGTAACTAAGTTACCAGTCAGCTGAGATCCGTATTAGCGTGTGATCTTATCGGAGTCCAATGACTAAATAAATCAAAGAAAGAAGATTTCTGTCAATAGCCAGCACGTACGTTCAAAAAATGAAGTATATAAAAAATGTATTTAAAAAAATATATAAATATACCTCTGAGATCACTGGGCTTACTTCATTTTTTGAACGTACGTGCGGCTATTGGCAGAAATTTTCTTTCTTTGAATATACCCAACAATAAATTTGTACACACAGACATTAGTGTAGATACATAAATTTAAATTGTATAACAATTAAATCAAATTTATATATCAATATTGTCACAATACCACAGTACTTTTCACTTTTTTTAAATACATATACAATGTATCAATTCACGTCTAACTTTTGATCAACACTGCATATTCTTTATTTTATTCAAACTGCTGCAAGTGTGTTTCCTTTTTGGGAATTGGTGTTATCTGTTAATAACATTCACCAAGGTCATTTATCACCTGTACCTTTTTTGAAATTTCAATATAATTTCCGCATCGCTGTTCCGAGCGGTCGGACGTAAGTTTTTTTTTTATCATTTTAACATTTGAAAATTTTAACCTGTTTGTGATTGGCTTTATTTTAATACATCTACGTCCCAAAATGAGATGCGACCTTTTTCTGGCTGTATTGGTTTGCGATGATTTGTTATAAATACAATAATACCGCAATTTTTCTCATGAGTTCCTATGTAAGTACTTTCATTATGAATTTTTTTTTCTGTTGTACTACAACATTGTTAACTATTCCATACAGTTTGACCCTGATGAAGCATACCACACGAATTCGAAATATCGGTAATAAAATAAATAACTGCATACCATTGTTATCAACTTGTTATTTGCTGGACCCCCCATGGTTACGCATTTAGATTTTTCTGTTAACACCGTCAGACTTAATTCTTAACATGTAATGCCAAAATTGACGACATCAACGACTAAAAATAGATGTTTTAAATCAACACTATGACTAAAATGGCATTTTAAGCCTACCTGCATGAAATTAAGAATCCATTTCTGTGTATCCTGAAAGATGCTCAGTTCCTGCCTATCCGTAGCAGATTAATTGTATCCGGCCCGTCCTGCCTAGTCAGATCATAAGCTGTTCCAAGTCCGA
>JARFOC010099792.1:0-12658 GCA_031763485.1 Osmoderma eremita | reverse complement strand
ATAATTCTTTTAAGATGGCTTATAAACCCACGACATCGCCCGGCCATGGCAGGAGGAGGAATATTATCTGCCTACATCGATGGGTGAACTCAAGCCAACATTTTAGTTCTTCACTATCGAAACCAGATAAATTTTCGTGGACCCGCTTACGAATTGTGAACCCCCATTTCTTTGTCACGCCAACGTAGACCCCCGTCGAGTCTCCCGTGGACCCTTGCGGGTGGTTTATATCCATTCATCGTAATTATAGATAACAATAAGATAAAATTTTGAAACATGCAGAAAGAAAACCAACGTAATAAATAGATTCATAACAGCAGTTTCAAATAACTTCTTTCAACATAATAGTATTCAGAAAATACAGGGCGGGGCAGCGAAACATCCCTAACTTTGAAGGCGAATAAAAAAGAAATTAGAAAAGGTAGAACGAATTAATTTTTTTGTTTCAAAAAAAAGCAATATTGGAAGTTTATCTCGTTATGTTTTAAACAAAATATCTTGCAAATGATGGCCTTCATTATCAATACATTGTTGTAGGCGGATTGAAGTTTCGCATCACCCTCTGAAGCATCTCTCCCGGTATGCGACCTGTTTCTAGGCGTATTGCTTCTTTCAAGGCATGTAAGCCGTTAGGGCGATGTTTGTACACCTCAGCTTTTAGGTAGCCCCAGAGGAAGTAGTCGCAGGGAGTTAAATCCGGCGAGCGCGCGGGCCATGAAATGTCACCAAACCTGTAAATCAAACGGTCGGAGAAAATTTCCCTCAGAACAGCCATTCAATTTTTGGCCGTGTGGGCCGTGGCGCCATCCTGTTGGAACCAGACACGTCCCATTTCCAATTGTTCGAGATCTGGTGCAAAAAATCTTGGATCATGCCCACATATCGTTCAAAAGTGATACCACACGATCATGTTTCTCAAAAAAGTAGGGTGTCGGACCCTACTTTTGATGACTTCACTGATGACTGCATACCAAACTGTTACCCTGTCACTATGTAAGGGCCTCTCTTGAATCTGCCCAGGGTTGGCATCACTCCAATAACGCATGTTCTGTTTATTAACGCAACCGGAAAGATGGAAATGCCCCTCGTCGATGAAAAGAATCACTGCGTCGTCTGTATGATTTGCAATGAAATTTTCTGTACAGTATACATGCTTGTTGTATTATTCTATTTATGGTTCTATTTTATTAAACTTCGAATATTATAATATTATAAGGGATTTTACTTATTTGTCAATATCAAATGTATTAAGCTACCCCTGCTTTGTTTTCGAAATACCATTTCAATTGTGTATTAGTGCATTTTATTTTAGGTCATAAACTCAACCCAATAACCGATACCTGGTGGTGATTTAGTTCGGGATTACAAGACCCTATTCATTATATATATGTTTACACAATATTTGTTAGTATTTGTATTTATTGATTGCATTATTGTAGA
Source organism: Osmoderma eremita (assembly GCA_031763485.1). Lineage (NCBI taxonomy): Eukaryota > Metazoa > Arthropoda > Insecta > Coleoptera > Scarabaeidae > Osmoderma > Osmoderma eremita. Next base: position 11,218 of record JARFOC010099792.1, on the reverse strand, counting down.
AGTTTACTGCTATTACCACAAAATCTTGTAATTCCTTTCCAAGGTCATCACTTTAATTAGTTTTGAGCTTTAAGAGAAATTTCAGGCAGTTTTGCGGTAAGGGAAGCGTTTACTTCTAAACGTAACATTATTAAGAGATCAGTTCCGTACCAGCATTTCATACACATACACCTTGTAACCAATTATTTAAGTTTAAGTGCTGAAATTCGTATCCTATTACTATCTGTTATTTGTGAGCGTTGGTTTAATTTGTGTTCAGTTTCTTTATAAGTTTAAGTGAAATATATTAAAGTTTTAAAGGCCTGCACGTATTTTATTAATGTTCACTGGTCCTTCGAACATATGCAATTAAAAGAAAACGAAAACTAGTGTTGGAGTTAAATGATACGGTCCTCGTGAAGCATCCAACCGCATAGCTCCAGACACATCACCCAACATTTTCAAATGCCTGTATACGATTATTAAAATCCTCTTGTGACAGTTCTTGAGTAACGACCATCTTATAAGGATGGAAATGAAGGTGAATGTGAAGAATTCGACGTACAGTAGCGAGTACGAGTTTTAACGGCAAAAGCGCGTTGCTCTATAGACCACGTCATTTTGGCAACTGACAGGTGACAGATTGAAACATTTCGCAATGAGCTCGGAGACGTATTAGCGATGAAAGTGGGTTTAGCATTCGGAGACGCTGATGACGCCTGGTAGGTCTTTAATGCTTGTACGCCTTTCATTTCTTTTGGTAGTATGGTGATTCCAGGAATAAACCATGCGCCGTTAATGGCATTAATTATTAATTGTTTTTGGCATTTTTGATGTTTCTTATGGTTAAGCCATACGTCATGGTTAAGCCTTTCCTGGAATCACAACAACATACACAGTCCTTCTAGCGGATCTGACAGTCCATGCCTGGTCCATGCACTGTCCAAGCTAGATGAAGTGTACTGCATTACTGACCCTATTGCCTTTGTCTCAGTGGCTTGTGTGTTTGACCGGTGTGCCCTAGATGGGGTATGTCGTGGCGCAAGCAAGTGCCTGGGACATTTCGCAATGAGCTCGGGGACGCATTAGCGATGAAAGTGGGTTTAGCATTCGCAGAGACGCTGATGACGCCTGGTAGGCAGAAACTCGAGTCCGTCCTTAATGCTTGCACCCCTTTCATTGCTTTTGCTAGTACGGTGATTCCAGCAATAAACCGTGCGCCGATAATGGCATTTTTACGGTTAATAAAAAACCTGTTTTATTCTTAGTGTGGGGTGAACCAATAGGGCTAAGACTTGTTTTATCCTCTTTAGTGTATTTTGTATAAAGGTTTTTTTTTAGTATTTGTTCATTATATTCTTTTTAGTGCGTTTTATATAGTAAATATATGTCGATAATGGAAAATCAAAGTAACCCTAGCATTACATTATTGTGTTGTTGTAGGTAATGAGGAATTGAAGAGCAGAACCTACATCTCAAGAAAAATTCTGAAAAGTTATTGAAAGCAATACAAAAGTTGTTTCCAGAATCCAAAAAATCAGTATATTACTCACAATCTTAACATTGTAGACAACAATTTAACATTATGTATGAAGGACTGTAAGGATAAATTGAAATATAACGAAAATCATATAACATTTGTGGCTACATTTGCATTTACTCCACCTACAATTACGTTGTTGTTTAAGTGAAAATTTCTGATATGTTATTATGGTTAATGATTAACTGATTCTTGTAAAAATTACAGTAACATGTAACACCAAGTAAATTTTAAGTTGGAGTGTTATATGCCTTTTCAAATTTATTTTGTTGCAATTTGTGGGAGGCGCTCCATATTCGTTAAAATATACATCGCTAACTCCGTATTTTGTTCGTTCTGCAATCAAACATTCCACACCTCATTTCCAACTTCTATACTTGCAACAACTGTGTCTTGGCATATTTTACTTGATTACTCTCTTCCAGTAACCTGACTGACTCACGTAGCTATAGCAAATAGTACTATATTGATATGTTTTAACACAAAGAAATTAACTCTATCTTCAGCTTTAAATTGTAATTAAAGTTTGCAATAGCAAACTGTTTATTTATAAGCAACTTCCCTACCATAAATACCGTCGTAAATAGATACTTCTCTAAAAGAAACAATGTATATGTATGTTATAAGCGAAGAACATTTTTTTACGTCACATAATAAAAAGGAACAAGTTTTCTTAGTAATAAACGGGGGACGGGTATAAGATTCACAATTAAGTAGAGTAAATGTATACAGAAAACGCATTACTCTGCTATGCGGATCCTGGCGAATGTATGGGCTTGCTTCATCTTTCTCTAACAGAAAGATACATCGGAGAAACACACTTCTTGTCCGAGACATTAGGCTCACTACGCGCACTCGGTATGCACGCAGATCATATCCAAACCTTACACTGACTTATTAATACTCGATCTACAGATATCTACAACGATAACTGCGATAACTACGGGTCAGTAAATACTGGATCAAAACAAATGCCAGCTTTTGCTAATTAATATCAATTAAATGGGTATTAAAATTGCCAAGATTTTTATTCCTAGATTTAATCAATACGCAAAAAATAATTAGGTCAGCATTTTTCCTTCTCATTTCAGCAAATTCGATTTTCTATTAGTTCAGATAATGTCAACCACTTCATGATCTAGTATTTAATTCGGTAAAATTAAAAATGATCCTAACGCTATACTAATCAATACATACAGGGAATAATAAATATATTATCTAATGACAGATTAAGCCAAATGAAAAATAATAATAAATGGAACTTGTACTGTCACAAAATAAATATCTGCAGATATGAATAAAAGTTAATACATGCAGATGTCTCGTATTGTTTTTGTATTTTCCTCTTTAATTGAACCAGAAATTCCAGAAATAAATCCTATATATATATAAGCAAAAAAGAATAGACATGAATACCATTCTCCCGGGAGTTAATCACACAGCTGGTTAACTGATTCACATGCGAACCCAACATACTTCCTAAGATGCCGAAAGTTCGATTCGTCTTTGTATTAAGAAACATATCAGTCGAATTCGAACTATTATAACAGCGGCAGAATAAATATCGATGCACGTGATCTATGGCGTCATACTACCAACTGTACAATATGAATTTGTCAATTTTAAAATACATGTCAATGGAGTCATAATCAATAGTTTAACATATAAATAGTTACAGATTATTCCACTTTAGCACAAATTATCAATTGCACTAATAAAAACTGTGTTACAAGATTTCTGTCCCAAGCACAAAAATGCCTGATTCCCATATACTTGTACATGCTGAAATCAATTATGTTTTCAGAATTTCTCCATCACCCTTAGTTTTCATGTTCCAAGATATTCGCTTATCCACCTAAAATATGCATCCAATAATATTCCTAATATGTGAAACAAGGTGGTCTCAAAGTATGAAAGTATTGGTGTTTCCAAGATGAACATTGTGGCCATTGTGGAAGGACTTAGAAACATTCTAAAGAAGAAAATATGGCTACTCGGATAGTAGCATTTTAGCTGCACTCCTCGGTAACGAAAAGTGTTTTTATGTATTGTGTGTACCTACCTTATAGTGAAATACTATGCCTTGCTCGAGCCCGTAATAAACACACTGCAATCAAAAGCTCTTTACTTCTTGCTAGTAAGATGTTCGCAGCATATCAAGCGAATCATGTCGGTTATAACTTGCTATAATGACACAAACAAAATTGGTGAAGCTCTAGGATTCGATTTAAGCACTCCTAGACCTGTGGGAAGGCTGGTATTGCTGCCTTCCCACTAATCCTGACTGAGTATTTTAAAAGGCCTATATCTCTGATAGGTGTGGAGACATGGCTTAAATCAACCATGATAAAAGACCATCTCAATGGCCTTTTCATGCTGTGTGAACAGAGAACTAGTGAGAGGTTTTTCAAAGAAAGAGTTCTGGCGCTTTTCAGAAGATAAAAGAAAATTGGGGTTGGCTTACATTTTATGTGTTTAAATTCATGTATGCATGTTTATGTAGGTAATATGTATTACATTTTTTTTCTTAATTTACATGAATTTTATCATTTCAGTCACCATGCAGAAAGTGTAGGTAGCAAAAAATGTATAGAGGTTGTGTCAATTTTTCGCGGAATTGTTCCAGAGGAAGACCTTGTCCACCCTGCCCAAAAACCAGGCTACGCTCTTGTGTAGAAGAGAGGTTTGCGAAGAAATTGTTGTAGTTCAAAGTCGCAAGCAAACTGCCATATTCCTGCACACATATTAAAATAACTGACTTCCCGCTGCCTATGTAACTCACTAAAACGGACCTCTTATACTAAAGTGGTAACTTCAGCTTAGAAATTACTTATTACCCCACCACTTTACACTATCTTTTTCGTTTGTTTTCACTGTAACATTGCATTATGGTTATTGTATTATTGTATGATGTTAAACACATTGTTCGGATTACTCCTTCCGCACAATGTATTAATTAATTCGGGACGACACGTGTTTCGAGAACACGTGAATAACCGAATTCGGTTATTCGACTTGATAATGGGAATCCACATATTCCCGAAAGACGTGTCGTCCCGAATTAATTAATACTTTGTGCGGGAGGAGTAATCCGAACAGTGTGTTTATTGTGCTGCCCCACAGTCCTTGCAATCTTTACTATTCTATGATGTTATCTCTTCTAGGTTGTAGACTGTAAATAGAAATATATCTGCTAAAATATCTATAAAGTGTATCTATGATTTTTCAAAATCAACTTTTCTTGGATTAAAATTATACTACAACAAATTCATTTTCGTTGCCTAAGTATGTGCGTATTCTTTACAAGAGTAGAAATTTTTACAACGACAGGTTATAATTCTCGTTTTAAGAAGATACGGTCAAAGAAATATATTTTCTCAATCTGAAAAACTGTTTCAGTACGTGCAGACCCCAAATCCTTTCGTTGTTATTTGTAGATCTCTTTTTAGCAATCGATTTTAATTGGTGAAATGAATATCGTAGACAGTATTTTCATTTGTGTAAATTTGAATTATAAATATTTGGCAAATGGACAACAGACGAGATGAAACAATGCAGTGCCGTCAAAGCTATAAATACCTTGGAGGCAATACTACAATTTGTGATTGTATTCAACCTGCATACCTACAGAGTTTTTGTTTTGAGTCATACTAAATAATAAATATTTTCCTTAAATACCCATAAAACCTAAAAGATAAGCTTCATTTGGAGACTTTAATATGTGCATAGCAATACGTTAAAGCATTAATTCCGCATTAGATACAGACGTTATTTTGAGACACTGAAACAATTGAACCTCACACACCCCTATACAAAAATATGTACTATTGTTTCAACAAAAAAGCAGCACCAAATTTTCACTTTTGTTAATAAATTTTGAACAAAATTAATAACAGATCTAATAAAAAGAAACATAAATAATCTCCGGAATATTTTTTTTACAAATTGTATCTAAATGCAAATGAATTCAATTTTTAGGGATTTGAAAGCGTCACTTTTTTGTTTGTGCCACTTGTACGATACGATTAATTTATTCACCATTCCTTATGAATGGCTAAGAATTTGCGTCACTTACTTCTAAGCACAAAGCCGATAGCATAACACGTTTGTAGCCGTTCCGTTGTCCTTTGCACATCTGCCCGAGGATCGCATGTATATTAATGTATTCATATATATTCCTATTTTCCCACGTCGTTGGTAAAGGTGTCATTAGTATGCGATGACTAACGTATACCATCTTCTTTTGAGTCATACAGAATTGTTTTTAATGAATTATTATTCGTATAAATGCTATTGTTTTTTTTTTGTTATGATGAAAATGTGTACCTAAGTACAACAATATGTATTGTTTAGAAGCACGTCATTTCGAAGAATAGGTCAAAAAGACTGGTGAAACGGTAGAAAAATACATGAATAATAGATGACAATATAGGTCCTTATATCAAAACAAAAAGGGCACATTGACCTATATTTTTAGTTAAATTCCACGTTAATGTTTATATTAGTTGTACAAATCGTTCTTTTCAGAAGGCTTCCATCTTTTTCGAGCGTGCACAGGGTAATACGGATAGTTTTCTTGATTTTTAGAAATTCTATAACCTACACATTTAATTACAGTTTTCACTGCATTAATGGAGCTTGTAGGGAGAAAACGGCGTAAGGGAGAAAAATTATGCCTGAAGGAGAAGTGTATGATTGCAAATGTTTTAAATTATTTTAATAAAACTATGAGTCGCCGTTCAAGAAGCAAGTAAAGCTTTGGGTTGATCAAAGCGTACAATATATAATATAAAACAACAGCAACAAACTGGTTCATTACCAACTCCAAAAAACACCAAGAAAAGGAAAGTAATACAACTAAATGACCGATTACAAACACATGATGAGAACACGCAAGCACCTATTCGACGTAAAGTGCAGTTTGTTTATAGAGAATACGCCTCCTACATTAAATGCAATTCTTGCTGCTGTCAATGCTGATGATGATCTCCCTAACTTCAGTCGAGCAACTTTACACGGATTGTTACAAGATATGGGTTTCCAATTTAAGAAAGTAGGACGTAAAAGTACCCTTATCGAACGACACGACATTATTCAGTGTAGGCCCAAATACTGACGAGAGATCAAGAAATTCACAGAAGAAGGTAGAATTCAGTTCTTGCTATTTGACATTTCTGTAACTCTAGTTATTTCAGGTCGAACTATAATATATACTGATGTCATGGGTGAATACAGGGCATGCAGTAAATAAAACTTGGACAGACTACAATTCAAAATAGTCGACAAGCTTTTATCCAAGGATTAAGTCCTGCTTTGAAATCCCCAACCGGTCTTGGACCTCGTTTTGTATTAGTTCATGATAACGGATTTGTTTCTGGTGCTGAATATATTTCTCTGCAAGAGAAACACTGCTGATATTCATAATGAGCTGGATTCAGACACGTACGAGGATTAGTTTATTAAGAAATTGCCAGTTAAATCCCATTAAAATGGGCACAAGTTAAAAACTGTACAAAAATGAATAATACCACATTTAAAGTAAAAGATATGGAGGAATTAATTCGAAGAGCATATGGCACTGTAACAGTTGATAATTAGCAAAATTACATCAAACATGTAAGAGATATTGAAAAGCAAATGTGGATAGTGGATAATTCGCAAGATGACATTGAAGAATTTATTATTCATGTAACAGATTCGTCAACATCTGAAGATCAAACTGGTTCATCGACTGACTAAAAGATGACAGCTCCTGAGGATCCAGAGACTTTGACGAGGCGCCTGTGCGAATAAATGTCCTTGGAACGAGAGAGTGATCGATGTGCAATGGGAAGGAGTTGCGAGAGTGGAGGAATACCATATCTTATATGAATACAAGGTCTAAGACCCTATAAGGCAGGCAATCTCTGGGAAAATTTACCCAGAATACTATAAACCAACCGGCCAAGGACCTGTACAGATTGGTATAGGGCACCAGAATTTGTGAATGGGTGGTATAGTATATTGGTACAAAAATGGGAGATAAATACAAAAGACTTATGTCAGACGGGTTCTATACAGAAAAAATGAAAACAGTCAGGCGGGCAGTGACTGAATCCGGGTAACCGGAGTCTCTCTTAAAAATATGTTATGGCTATTATTTCATCGGGTTACCTACCCTTCCGGAACATTAGAATGTTATAATAATAGGCTAATTTGCATTTTATTACTTGTGCATTTCTGAGGGCGATGACTGTACATATCCGTTAATTATTTCAGTGAATTATGCATCATTGCGTAATCAATATTTTGACGCAAACTTCTCATAGTTTCAAGTATCAAAGTTGGCACTATCACATCCATACTTAAACCACAGTTAAACGAGTTTCAAAAACAATAATATTGCAAAGAGAAAATGAACAATACCTATAATATATGTATACACAAAACCATCATTTCTAAATACATACACGATCAACAATCTGATACTTCCATATCTAAATCTTAATGCAAGATCCAACAACAAAAAGATTATTGTGGAGTGTGTGTGGCTTAGTTGGTATCTATCCTCTGCTTCAAACTGCTATATTTACCATGGTAACATTAACTAATAAAACGGACGCAGAACACACAAGAATTTTATTGTGGCCGCTCTGTGTAAATTTATCTTTCGCGTACAAATAGTAGGTGAAAAATTTGACACGCACTATAATAATCGGTAGGACATGAATGGCAAAGAGAAGGCTATGTGACCGGTTTATAACGCAGTTGCGGATAATTATCTATGAATTGCGAAAGGAAAACAGAACGTAACGGTATGAGAAATTTTATTGTGTGTTGATGTTTCCCTTTATTGTGGATTATAACTGTTCAGAAAGCAAATTAACTAACCTTGAAAGTAGGACGCTTGTTTGTGAATGTGTGTGTGTGTACTAAGCAGCCATTTCATACGGCTTAAGTAGGCTTCTAAAGATCAACATGCATACTTATTAACGTTCATTTATTAATAAATTAGTTACACAAAAAATAGGGTACGCATCTTTAACCAATTTAATTTATTTACTACATGTCGGTGGTTTGTTGTCATTAAACTATTCAGCAGGCTCATCATATAAGTCATGAAATAAATTTAGCATTAGAAAATTAAAAGTATTGTCAATCAGTGTCCCTAGATGTCAGTAAAGCCGTTGATAAAGTGTGGCACTCTGGTTTTTTTTATATAAAATCAAACGATTCCTTGCTATAGTCTAATTTCGTCTCTTAAAATCCCATTTAAGTGACCGGGAATTTAGAACTAGAGTCAACGAAAGCATATCTGAAAGCGTTGCCACCAATTCTGGAGTGCACCTAGGCAGTGTCATCGCTTTATGTACTCTACACTCCTTACCGTCCAACAACGACGCACATCACCATTGATACATTTTCCGTCGACACAGCCATCTTTGCTGCTAATGAGAAGCCAGTCAAAGCTTCAAACAATTTACAAACTCAATTGAATCAAATAGAATTATGGACAAAAAGGTGGAATATTAAAATCAATGAAGAAAAATCTCTACAATCAATTACACCCTCACGCAAGATCAGTGTCACCTGAACAATATAGAAATTCCTACATCTACAAGCACTAAATACCTAGACACAAAAAAGGAAAAATAAAGGAAACAGACTAAAGATAAAGGAATTATATCACTACGAACCAAAATTCTCCTATACAAAACCATTATCAAACCAATCTCGACATATGGAATAGAACTCTGGGGATGTGCTAGTAAGTCAAAGATAGCAATCATTTAAAGAACTCAGTCAAATGTTGAATTTTCACTGATGCACCCTGGCAGGTTTCAAACCATGAACTATCTACGAGTGCCGTATGTTAAGGGCGTCATCAAAGAATACAGCGTAAAACATCACAACAGACAGGAAGGCAACCAAACGTTTTGCTACACCCATTACTGGAACCACATATCAACAAGATATCGAAAAGAAGCTGGCCAACTGATATTCTAGAAGAATACTGAGCAGTCATCATGCCACTACACCGCACACAGTGGTCCAGGGCGATTATTATTATTTATCAACAAGTACTTAATCCCTATAGTCTCTATAAACCTCCATATAAATTTCAGCTGCTACTTTTTGCTACTTCCTGAGAAAATAGAAATTAAACAAATCGATTTCATACTTTCTAAAACAATTTCACGTAGGTTAGGTATAGGCACCGTATCCTATACCTAACCTACGTAAAATTGTATTTGAATTTAAGTAAAAAATACCCCTTACCACCTTGTTGAGTAAAGAACTCTGAATACGCGTTTCGACAACTAAGTTGCCATCCTCGGCAGAAAACCACATAGGAAAAAATATAATGTCAAGCGTAGCACTCCCAGAACAATCCTGCTCTTAGAACGCCACTATGAACATTGTTCTAAGAGCAGGATTATCCTTACTCCCTACAAAACAGAGACCGTCTTTACCGGTTGAGTCTCGGATATTAATGGAATCTATAATATTAAATTCAAATATCAATCGTATAGGTGGTAGTCCTGCGCGCATTTAATTAAGCCTGATAATAAACAATAATATAACGATGAATTTTCGAATCACCGCAAGATGGTGCATAAGATCATGGCAATATATAATGTAGCAGATATTTAACAGATATTATACACTTTGTGATTTCACGGAGGACTTAATACGGTAAGTGTTTGAGTACATATTATAATTTATTACTGACCATTTATTTTATGGGTAAACTTTTTGCGCGCCCGCCACTGGCTATTGGCGCAAATTGAGCGATTTTAATTATGATAAAAGAAGGGTAGCCACTCCTACTAGAGGGATGAAGTCGAGAAATTAAATTTATATAAATATTGATGTTCTCCAACTTTTTCTTTTCATTTATATTCAATTTCAAACATTACCCATCGTTTTTAATGGGCCATCTTGTATACATATATATAATATGTTCATTGTCCAATTATTAATTAATATTTCGTTGCGTCATTGCATATTCTGACCTTTTTGGCGCATACCACAGTCGTTAACTTATTTTCCCCTTCTTCCTGGAAATAATTAATTACTTCATCATCACGGAATCGTTGACACGATTTCCGATATCGGTGAATGTAGTGAGAGAATAAAAATTTAATCTGAATGGATGACGTGGCCCCATTAAAGTGGTCAGAAGAAAAAAAAAACATTTAGATCATCGATAAAATTGAGCGAATCTATCAATTGTAAAACTGGAATCGAGTCACATATGTACGTAGAGACGTAATATAATGGAGGCGTAATGATGTGTAGATGTTGTTTACCTGTCAGGTAAATGAATGCGGATACTTGAAAATCAACAACAGAATAATTACTGCATGATAGTCATGCATAGATATAAACTGCGCAAAAATTATAACCGGATCAGTAACTTTACAAAGGTATTTAATAATAGTAGTAAAGTACAAAGGAATAAATCAAAGTTTTATGTCTTCTACAGAACTCTAAAATGATTTTTTTTAAATGGTAATTTTTTTAAATTAAACAAGAGTACAAAAAAGTTCTATCCAAAATTTTAGTTTAACTAATTGTAAGTGTATAGATCAGGTAAAATTCAATTCAATTCTTTTTATTACTTTTCCAAAAAAAGTAATAGGGGAGAGTGGTACATATAGGGACGCTTTTTTTTCATTTTCAATTTAAAAATAATGCTTTGATTTGGAGCTTCCA
>JARFOC010099782.1:0-12662 GCA_031763485.1 Osmoderma eremita | reverse complement strand
AGTTTTATTTACTGCATGCCCTGTATTCACCCATGATTCATCAGTATATATTATAGTTCGACCTAAAATAATTAAAGCTACAGAAATGTCAAATAGCAACAACTAAATTGTACCTTCTTCTCTGTAATATTACATATCTTTATGTATATATGTTGACCTCATTGTACCTATATACGTTTATTGTTATACTACTGTTATTGCAAATATATTTTAAACTATACTCATTTTATGAAATTGTAACTCCGTGTGTAAATAAATAAAAAAACTTAAGCTTTTATAAGGATATGAATAAAAATGTTTTATCGTTAGTCTGGGGTGAACCAAAAAGTATTTGTTTGAATATATATATATTTACTCCTCTATTTTATACACAGTTAGCTATAGAATCGATTTTACTTGGCGAGCTGTATACATACGACCTATATTTGTCGAGAGTAAATATTCGCAATGTCTGGCACCGAAATTTCTACTGCATGTTGAGTGAATTAAGTGGTTTGCACCCATTCGCGTGCTATATTTAAACCATGGCTAAAATATGTCGATACCATATAGAGCGATACTTTCTACAATATGTCCGCGGTAAGTAACTTCCGTAGTCCAATAAAGAATCTGACTTTTGCGATCTTGTGCACAATAAATAAGATTACCTTGACTAATTCCAAAGATGTTTTATCATCATTTACATACGATTTTTGTGGGTTGTTAATATACAGAGTGTTTACGGTCTTGTGATTTTAAGGGGTCATTAGACATCTTAAAATAAGGTCGTTAACGTAAAGATATCTTAGCGAAGTTGCATAATTAATGTTAAAAAAATTATAGTTTTTCATAGCAGTAAAATAAAACTTTTTTGGATAAATCTTTGTCAAGGAATATAATATGTATTCTCGCAAATTGAGGAATCCCGTTAGAATCTGCGTAATACAAAACGAATGAAATGCATGAAATATTTTTAAGCAAACGTCAAGTGCTATAAGGGTATCGTTGTAATGGTAACTCACTGTATCAATAATAATGTTGATATTATTGATTGTTGTTAAAGAAGATCCTTCGGCTATAATGTAGGGCCGTACAGTACTGCCTCTAGCACTCGCTGTTTCCTTCGCTGGCTCAATTAGGGATTCTACTTCTGCAGCGCTTTATAAGAGAAGATACATTTATGTGCCTTAATTTATATTAAACGTAAAAATATTATAGGTATAGATATATATGTGTAATACATGTATTATAGATATGTATACTTATTTGTGTCATACATCATGTACCTTCCTTCACGGCATCCTCAATACTTTTCCTAAATTCCACCCAACAAAATGGCCTTTCGGTCTCAACTTTACATAATAGAACTCATCACCCATATTTTACTGCAAATCGCACATAAATATGCATCAACGTATTGCGATAATACATAAATAACCACAAAATTAAAGCAGGTACTAAAATTATTATTTAGTATATATTATTTGTACTTACCAGTATAATTTTGTACCGTGTACCGTGTAACCAATCACATTATTTTGATTTTTCAAATACCTAATTATTTCCCCCAAAGCCGCGTTATGCGTTCAAATGAGAAATTCATTTCTTGACTAAAGAAATATTGTAAGAAAAAAGTTTACTCCCGCCAAGAGTAACTGTTGTATTACGATTAGTAAGTATTCTACACACAAGAATAAACTCACTTCTCTTAAAGAAACTGACCCAAGAACGTCTAATTTCTTGCGATTAGAGAATACTTTTGCATTTACTTTGCACAAGTTGTTGATCAATCGCTTCAGCGTTAAAAACTTTTTTTATGGTGGTTAATCACCACTTAAAAATAAACTACATTTTTTTTACATTAATATCTCTCTTATTATCCAACTTTGTTAAGATATTTTTACGTTAATGACCTTAGTTTAAGATGTTTAATCACCCCTTGAAAATAAAATCACAAGACCTTATACATCCTGTATAAAATAAAATAAAATGTTTGTTTTCTTTGCGTGGTACAAAAAGAATATGTATTGTTTCATTAACATAGTGATTCATTAATATAATGATAAATTTATCATTTAAGTATTCAGAAATCAAAGGGGAAAATAAACATTCAGCTTTAAGTGAGAGTTTACAAAATCCGTATACCCAGTCATAATATTTGTATAAACAAAAGAGAAGTGCACCACATGCATTTGAAAAAAATGGAAATTTTATCTATGATGTACCACCACTACTATATTTCATGTTTTCTCCACGCCTGGCACATCTAATTGTGTCGCACTCATACGACAAAATTGTTTACATTTCCTAAAATATAACACGTGTTAGTCTATCTCCGAGTTGATCTACTTAAAATATACAATACCACATCTAGGATATGGAAAGAAATATTGCTAAACACAGATGGTATAATTATTCTGAGAAAAGCGAAAGAATATATTTTTAGGTTTTCCTCGCAAAAAAAGTTGTTTTTCCCATTTTTTTCATTCACTTTCTGTGCCAAGTTGGGATAATCCTCTTTTTACGGCCAGCATGTATAAATTTCTTTTTAATTGTGCGAAAGAATCCGGGATGATTTTGCACATTTTTATGTCGAGATAAATGTTGGAGGTAAAATCACAGAAAAAAGTTACCATATTGTGTTTGCAAATCCACGTTTGCTAACACGAAAATCTAAATGGCATCAATTCTAATGTAAACAAGACGATTGTGTGTAGTCTAAACATTTATTTTACATAGAAATGGCTTGAGCCAAATGCAACGGTGTTCAAAGGGACTTTTTTATGTCTGTACAGATTCCTTTTGTTATGCCAGCAACATCTGTTATTTGCTTAAACAACTTCTTTGGTATCTAAATCTAATATATGTAAGTATGTATACGCCTACATATTTTTCGTAATAACAGTTGGTGGATTTGGAATTGAGTACCTTCTCTTAACTTTTCAAATAAAAACTTAACAGAAGGAAATGATTTTCTTTTAGAGTTAATTCGATATACAGTATGATAGCGACGCTTAAGGACATATACATGCAACGTTCAAAGTTGTCAATTATGATGGACTTTAGATTTTATTATACACGCGTATGGCTACAAATAAATGTCATGAGACTTTTAATGTTTGGGATTTTTTTGTTAAGTTTGAGTTAAGTTTTTAATTAAGTGTTGTCAACCGTGATTTTCGGTTTCAAATTTGGTAAAAAAATAAATGGGTAGTTGTAATTATCGAGGATTATCACTTGCACAGTGCTGCCAGATCACTGCATTTCCCTCAGACATTAATATCACGCCGTACATAATTATGTAACGTCGGCTTTCCTTAATAGCATATCGCATACGGTATATTAAAACTATCTGAATCCGATTTTGCAAGGAAAGCAATTAAAATGAGTAAGACCAAAACCGGTTTGTTAAGTGGTAAAATTAGATTTATAAAATGAAAATCGCTAAAGCGATTTCTGGCAAACTCTTATTCTAAAAAGGATTCAAAAGGATCCTTGAGTTTGCTGCAGAAATTAATCACGACCGGTTAATAAATATGCTAATATTTCTGTTTTCATTTGCGCGGCGATACCAGCAACCGAATTGGCGAAGTTTTCTAACGAATTCGCTTGGACGCTATTTCCATAATATGCAAAGTGTTTCGTGGTAGATCGGTACGACTGAACTACTAGTAGTGATAGTAGAAAATTGCCAATTTAAACACGGGAAATGATGAATTAAATTTCCTGAGTTCGTTAGCCTGGCCACTTAATACAATATGGAGGATGATAGTTGGGTGGGAGCGAATATGATTTCAGCCTTCTATTCGTTTGTATTGGTTCTTAAATTAGGAGGAATATTTTTTTAGTGACAAAAACTTTGAGACACCTCTTCAAGATAAAAAAAGGATTATTTACTTCATCTTTATTGCTGGTTATATAAAATAGTGTGTACAAGTGCTGTATGTTCAGAATGTTTAGATTTTTTTTTTGTGGAACATGAGATTATATTCAATAAATTATTAGTAAAATACAGATCATTTTGAGAAGGTAGGTTAGTGTGACTTCTTCTATTAAAACCGTGAGTTGTAATTAATTAACTTACACGAATTCTTTTAAATTTTTATTGCGATATGTGAGGGCATAATTATGTGTGATATTTTATACTTTTGTCAACTCATACTCTGTGTCTGCACAAATAAAAACATTATCTAGCCAAATTATTGTTAGTACATTCTTTCAAGTTCTAAAATAGTTCTGATGTTTGAGGTCCAAACATTAAAATTTCAAATTACCGCGCCATATTGCTTACAACCAAATAACCTGAGGCCGGATTCCGTAAGGACGATACGATACCATAGAGATAATAGAGTGCTGATATTGAAATCAAAACTGCCATCAATTGAAATGTGCCATATTAGTTTACAGACGTCACCGATGACGTCGTTACTATGGCGGATATTCAAATAAATCAAGTTAATGGAGCACTAATAAACGTTTTATTTAGGAGTAAATGATAAACTGGAATGGTTGTTGTATAATTTATTGATGATTAAATAATATTAGTTTAGTTAAATCCTTTCTAATTGCTTTTCCTTGTTAATTACTAATTTAGCATATTTCAAACTTTTGCCATTCAAATTATAAATTCCTGTGGTTTCTAATTATTCTTTTAATAAAATTTATTTATTTACTTAACTAATTTTATTGATTTAATCGGGCCCCAGGCTTCGATGCATTATCTTCCTCAGGCCTCCATCGAGACAGGATGACGCCACTTCAATGTATCGAGGCCTCGTAAGCTAGCTTGCGTTAAATCCTATTCTTTACATAGCACAACACTAAAACTATTACAATGACTAAAACTAGAAATATGAACATAACATGCATTGCATGAATGAATTTTGTTGATCGGAAACTATTATTTTTTGTTTTCCTATTAATATATTTTTTTCAAAATAGTATTTCTTAAGGTCCTACGTTCAAATAATAATAAAAAAAATTGGTGTATCGGATTTTGTTTATATCTTTTTATGTTTTGGTATTTATAATTATAGATCGTTGAATCTCCTAACTGATTTCTTGAAATCGTATTGTTAATTGTCAATTTAATGTTTGACTAATGACACAATCTGTCAATAACATTTTTATACAGTTACTTTGGTAAATTAATGAAATGTATATTCGCAGTTAACATGTTTTACAAAGGTCGTCTTCCTGAAAAATTTCCTTTTTTTCTTCTTTCCTGTGGGAGCCGTCTGACATAAATCTCCGGAAACACTTTAGCCTCTTGCCTTTCTCTATTTGTATTTGGCTCTTTCGTACATAACCTTCAATGTACTCCGTCGAATTCTGTAATAAAGAATGGAGGCTGTCATTAAAAAAGAATATGTTATGATAATATCAATCGTTTGGCATGCTTTAGCGATTTTCATTGAACAAAAGCCTCGCTTGAACTGTATTGGTCACGGAAATGCCTATTCATACTCTCATACTATTCATACATACATGGGTATCAAGTAATTATACATTTTTATCGAGGAAATATTATTTGCAAGGTGCGGAAAGATTCGGTTCGTAGATCAAAAAATTTAATTCCTTGGAATTTGAATCGTTCCGGAATCGAATTTAATTCTATTTAATTCAGAAACGGATTTCATGAAACGAACTAAAAGTATTTAAATCATTCCCATCTACGATTCGTTTCCATTCACGAACGAACAGGAATCGAAAAGAGCCATTCTTTTGGATTCCCAATCTTACGCATTAGAAATACGTGTTTTTTTATGTGGGCCTCTGGTTTTAATTTTTTAAAAATTATTTCACACGAGCCGTAATAGCGTTTTATCGGTTAATCGTTTTAACACTTTTGATGTTTCTTACATTTTAATGTTGTGGATGAAAGTGTTGAAGTGTGTAATTTTTGAATGTGGAGCGTATTAGAATTTTAAATAAAAATAACAAATAACTAAAAAACGGAATTAAAAAAATGAAAGGAAAATGAATTATAAAAATAAATAGATTAACAAATAATATGGGGTTCTCCTCTAATTATGTTTGTATTATTTCTTTATATTTTTAAGACTTTAACATTTATATTGTTATTTTTTAAAAACATTTTGAGGATTTACATTTCAAGGGGGTTCCCTTTTTACATATTTTTAATATTCAATATATCTTTATTTTTTCAGACACTTTTAAGACTTAAATCTTCAAGGGGGACAGACGTTTTTAAATCTTTCACATTTTCAAGGACGCCACCTTTCTTATTTTTATTTTCAAATATTTTTAAGACTTAAAATTTTCAAGGGGGCCCTCCTTCATTTATATTGTTATTTTTTAAAAACATTTTGAGGACTTACATTTCAAGGGGGTCCCGCTTTTACATATTTTCAATATTCAATATAGTTTTTTTTTCAAACACTTTTAAGACTTAAATTTTCAAGGGCGACAGACATTTTTAAATCTTTAACATTTTCAAGGGCGCCCCCTTTCTTGTTTTTATTTTTTTTTCAAATATTTTTAAGGTACTTAAATTTTCAAGGGGACCCTCCTTGATTTATATTGTTATTATTTGTGTCAAACATTTTTAGGACCTACATTTCAAGGGGGTCCTCTTTTTAAATATTTTTAATATTCAATATTTATATTTTTTCAAACACTTTTAAGACTTAAATTTTCAAGTGGGATAGACGTTTTTAAATCTTTGACATTTTCAAGGGCGCCCCCTTTCTTATTTTAATTTTTTTCAAATATTTTCAATAATTAAATTTTCAAGGAGGCTCTTCTTTTCAATTTTTTTATTTAATTCTATAACATTTTATTTTTAAGGGGGCCCTTTTTATTTATTTTTTTAATTTTATTTTATTTTGCCCCACCCTGCACATATTTTATTTTACTTTATGGGTTCATGGAATTTATTTTAAATTCCGGAAAAAATAAAATTCCCTTAGCCAATAGAATTTTATTTGTAAGAAAAATAATAAAATTCCAAAACGTATTAAATTTTAAACTCTCAAGAGATCCATTTCCAAATAAACGAATCAAATTTTTCGATTCTTCGCACCTCGCTTTTAAGCTTAATTTTGCAGAATAAGATACTATTTCGATTTGCGTTCGTTTGTAATTAAAAGGTTTCGTAAATTGGATTTGTTTAATTCCGTTGCCTTTCAAAAACAAACCACCAGCTTTTTCCGGTTTACCTACGGCTTCCTCCTACACGTACATTCATATGAGTGTGTGTGTGTGTTTTTTAAATACAACTACCAATTAATTAACTGATGTTTGTTTGCGGAATCAGCGGCACGTTGTACGTATGAAAAACACCATTTCTTTTTCGGTTTTAGCGGTCAGCTTGAACTGATTTTCGTTAGCGGGGAAAAAATGGAACAAAAGAATCGAAAAAAAAAACGAAATTACTGGTTAAATATGTAGCCTGGATGACTTGAAATTTGCTTATGTAATAATTTGGGTTTGCTTCTTTATTTATTTGTCTGTTTTCGGTTGTTTTCATGAATTGACAGATTGGCACACTGCAGACTGTACAGTTTTTTTAACAAGATATGTGCCGGAAATGTTACAGTTGTTTATTTGAATATTATACTATGGCAAACAAATAGAAATATCAGATTTTTCAGCCAGAATTTTCTGAGGTTTCAATTGATTCACAAGAGTCCAGCGGTAGCATACGCACATGGATCATTGCGGGTCGGACAAAAATGATATAAAAGACACATGTTTATGAAACCAAAACAAAAAATAGGAGATTAGATTTAAAACTACCATATCTTATATATTTATCTACTGTATATATTTTGTATGCGAAAATATTTGCAAAAAACTTACCAAAATGTCAAAGGTATGTTTTACACAAATATACACGTATGCTCAGCTCTCACCGGGGTGCGAGATATATTGCACGTAGCGCGTTCTGGCATACTTGCTTTTATGCACGTCGGCCAGGCTCGTCGCGTGCAACGCGTATCTGTGTATGCGCACGCAAAGTTCTAACAAGTGATCGTCGATTTCGGATACGCTATGTTAGTTTATACAACCGTAGAGAAAGTACGAATCATAACATGGTATTTTGTTGGTATTCTTACCAAAGCACGGTGGATCTATTTGCCGTAGACTACGTGGATCGTCCTATTCCTTCGCATTCGACGATTAAAAGGATCGTCAAAGCGTTTAGGAAATTTGGTTGTGTGGTCGGGAATTGCCATAAATGCCATCAAATAGACGAACAGCCTCAAATCCCTCTAATACCTCCCGAACGGGAGCAGTGAGGAGTGAGGGTTTGTTCTGTTCGTGGGTTGAAATGGGCGAACCTTGCTCTAGCCGGCAAATTGCAGACGAAATCAATGTCAGTAGAAGAACAGTGGAACGCAACAAATACAAAAGTTATAAAGTTCAAAAGTGCCGGGAGAGTTTTCCCGAAGACAATTTTGCAAGAATGGAGTTTTGTGCGTCCGTGGTGGAAAGAGCTAACGAAGACGAATATTTTATAAAAAAATATGTTGTTTTCCGACAAGTTATCCTATCTCCGTCATGGCAAACATAATGCCTCCATCGTGCGATATTGGTCTCGAGAAAATCAACATCTGGTCCGTAATGTCAGAAGTCAATACCCCGAAAAACTTGGCGCCTGGGCGAGTATCTTGGGTGATAACATTATAGAACCATTTGTTATCGACGGCAATTTGAATGGAATGCTTTGAATTTGCTGCGAACGCAAATTGTTCCCGCTCTGTGTCAACTTAACCCCAATTTTGATACGATTTGTTGTTGTTGACAGTTGTCCCACGCATAACACCAGATTATTATAGGAGTTTTTAGAAAACACCTTTTCTAATCGTGTTATTGTCGGGAACGGTACGGTAAAATGGCCACCTCGATCATCCGACCTCAATCCCTGCGACTTTTTTCTGTGGGGTTGTTTAAAACTAAATCATTACAGTTTTGCAACAGTTGCAAGTAGACCTGTTGAGAATTTTTGCGACAATAACCCCTGGAAATGTCGAAGCAGTGAGGCGGGAGTCATAGGATAGATTCGGCTATTGTTTAGCCGCGGATGGGGTTATTTTCGAACCCTCCATAAAGTAACATTATTAGAATTTCAATTTATTTTGTATAATTGTAGAGTTTTCTTTGTTTAATTTAATAAGAATCGTTGTTTATTTTCCTAAGTACGTTTTCGCATAGCAGCCACAAACGAATATAAGAAACTGTACTTCTTACCGTAATCTGAGAGTACAGAGAAATTACGCAGTATTACGTGATTGAGCGGACATGCGTGCGTACCCCTTACTCGGTTTATGATACACTGCGACTGGATATCTCTCGTTGTCAGTGTGACTCGAATGCGCGGTTGGCACAAAGCATCGTTCTGATAGGAGCATACGTGTATATTGCATACACATATTTACCAAATTAACTAGCAATCTCTTGACCTTGAGCCATTATGTGTTGTGTTTGCCGTGATTAAAATTCACCACGTGAATTTGCGAAATTTATATAGCACTTATATCTAATCTGCCTAAGTTATAAAACATTGCAAAAAACGATAAAACCGGTTAAATGTTTACTCCTATATTAGACAGATGCCTAGATGTGAAGTTTTAATTTTTTGCACCACATATACATACATGTGATTCTGTTCATTCAGATTCATTTGCACTCAATAAGTCCCGACTTAACCAGATTCTCATTTGCTACTGTGGTTCTTTCCCCTTTAATTCATTCGGGGTTTCCAGAGAACAATTAAACCGCTTCCTCGTCCCTCAAACCCTATTGAAGGGCAGAAAAAAGGAAAACCTATATATAACAAAGGGAATAAATTTCAAAGAAGAAACAGGAACTAATTTCATAGAGGCAGAGTCGAAGTCCTTGTAGCCGCAACAAAAACAGCTAGCTAAACTCCCTTTTCCCAAACCGGCTAGGGAACTGGTTGGAAGACGGGCGGACAATCAAAGGTGTTTACCTGCCTGTCTGTTTATGCAAAAGGGAGGGGCTAATGAACCGGCTGACACAAACATTCATGCGTGTTTTGGGGTGCCAGCTGATCCAGACTTGATGTTCTCTTTAATTAAATATCGCCTTGCTAAAATCGCGTCTGTGATTTGTGTAACTTTGAGAAATTGTTGTCAGAAATTTCTAAAATTTTCGTAAAAATCATGGCTGAAGAGATTACAAGATTTGCTCCAACAATAAAATTATGTACTACAAGGCTCCGTGTTTGGTCCCCTCCTATTTGTGCTCTTTGTGAGTGACTTGCCGAACATTGTATCAGAGGGTAATCTCACTACGTATGCCGATAATATCACTTGCTTGTGTAGATGCACAGACATAAGAGATGGTACGTAAAACTGGGCAACGCATTTACGACTTGGTTCCGTCAAAATCGACTATGCCTAAATCAGGCTAAGACAGTCTTCATGAATTTTTGCACGCAACCACGGACGATACAAAAGGCATTACTAATCAAACCTGAAAATAGATCTATACGACAAGTAGCATGTACTCAATTTCTGGTTCTACAAATACACGTCAAATCGTGGTATAATCACAATAACGATTTATATCAAATACTAGCGGGTATATATTACACTCTTCGGACTTCACCATGTGAACAGCGCGAAATTTTGTTGAACTACTTCCATTGTGTATCTGAATCGGGACTGAGATACGGAGTCGTGCTTTGGGGAACTTCTGCCGGTATCCGAATGTTTAAGCTGTATGAAACATTATTGGACGGACGGAGAGGAAGAGCTCCGGGTCTTGCTGTGGTCGGACGAAGTCGAGATGTTGTCTTGTCGGGGTCGGACGGAGACGAACATTGTGTATCCTAGGGGACGGAAAGGAACTTAGTTATGTCCGGAGGACGAGAACGCATCGTTGTGCCGTACTGGTCCGGCGAAGATCAACTGTTGTCGTCAATGAGCCAAAACGAAATCCCGAAAGGAACTGAACTTGCTTTGGAAATCTTCTTCCGAAGAAGGGTTCCAAAATTACCTGGACTGGCGAAGGGTTCAACCAATCACAGGCCGACAAATATTCTTAAAAAATTTTATACGAGAAAAAAGCTTACTGTGTTTGAATCACGGGTTTACGTATTCATTCGTTGCAATTAGCAATGTAATACGGATTAAATATCTGACACAACTATATTTAATGAGAGAGATTAAATATAATTTAGAATTCGAATAATTAAATGCATGTCTTCTGTATGCAGCGGACGAAGAGGGTTTTGTCTGTCTACCTGATCAAGGATGTCTGTTCGGAGGGGCAGTTAAAGTGATGACGTATTCGTACTGTCGGCATTTCCGAAAATAAATGTAAATGGGTTCTGATTGCATGGAAAAATGTATAAAGGCATCGCAAATGTTGACTAAAACCTAAAGGAAAACAATTCTGAAACTTATCCTAAATAAATGGTTAGGCACCTTCATAAAATAATATTTTAGAAAAAAAGAATTGTATTCGGTTGCTCTGACGCACTGTTTCTATAGTATCAAGGAATGCCTGGAAATTATTATTATTATTTAATAGTAGTTGAAAATAAATTTTATCCAAACGTACCTTTTCCATATGGTAAAAGTAAGAATTATGGTGAGGAACTAAAGCAAACATCTGTTGCGAACGATTCCCACTCACTTTCCCTTCGCTTGATTTTCGCTTGTTCCTTCTGACAGTCTCTTTCATGTGCCACTAAAACTCCTCTTCGCTTAATGGACTTCCGTATCCTTCAGATGACAAAGGGTCGCCAGTACGGAAATAATGCAGTCGACTGGTTCTCGACAATTATAATGTAGATACGCCACTACTTGAAGGCAAAGCAACAATAGGTGGAAAAATGATAAGGAGCAGTGATCGTCTGCTACTATGTGCTTTGATGTTACTGCCGCAGGCGGTAACTATAAGGACATGTATATTGAGATGATGTGTACCTACACAGTTTTGTTTACACCCAATTGGCGCTATTATTTGTTTGATTAAATCAATCAGGGTCAAAGAGGAACCATAGAAGTAGAACAGTTCGGAATAATTTTGAACTATTCCCTTTGCCTTTGGATTTAAGAAATATTGATTTTTACGTCTTCTGTATTTATCCGGTGCAGGAATTGTAAATAAGTAATGACACATTATTCTACCTTTGCTTTTTAAGCATGAGTCATAGCGATTAATCTGGTACATTTAATTCGCGCAACCAATTGCAAATTTAAACGAGCAAAAAAATAACAACTGCATAATTGCAGTATTTAAGTCGAGTTTCGATTAAAACGGTTTTATTTTCTTACCGGAAATTACAAGCACAAAGAATACTAGATATGATCTATCTATTTATTTTGAAACTAACTATGTATGTACACTCGTGGCCAGATAAAAGTTTCCGACCTAAAATCGAGAACTTCCATATTTTCAACGTTAACAGTGTAGAAGAGTACCAGATGCTCGACTGCTATTTACATAAACAAGTATTTAAAAATTGTAATTTCGAACTCAAGTCCTCTAACCCAGAATTCTAAATAATATCTTATCTTGAACGACCAGATTTACATTAAGAGTTTCAAATACTGTAGGTTGAACAATAAATAATGTAATTAAATTATATCAACTAAACAGAAAATAAAATGCACTAAAGAAGAGCAAATAGATAAAATTATTTAAACATAATAAATGAATACATACATACGAAAGAAAACAAA
>JARFOC010099761.1:0-12663 GCA_031763485.1 Osmoderma eremita | reverse complement strand
TGAGGATGGCAACTTAGTTGCCGAAATACGTATCCAGGAGTTCTTCACTCATCGAGGAGGTAAGGGTATTTTTTATTTTTTACTGTACTTTATGTCATAAAAAGAAAGAATAGTTTAGATACTATCGTTTGTATTAAGCACTCTCTATACCTAAAGCCATTAAATTCTAAGGTATTTTAAAGTCTTTTATGAAAGTGAGATTTCTATACATTATTTCAATATAACGAGTTAACCGCGGAAAGATAACAGTAAGACAGTCTTAGGTCTTAATTACTAGCTAGGAGATTATGGAATTGGATCACATTTTTTGGAAGGACGGGTGCATGGTCAAGTTTATTTAGACTTTTTAGAAAATCATTTACCGTTGTTATTGAAAAATGTTCCCCTAAACGTTCGTCGAAAGATGTGGTATCTGGATACACGATCAGCTAAACACTATTTTCCCTGAAAGATGGATAAGGATAGGGCAACCAATTTAGTGATTAGATCGATAATCAAAGTTCACTAAAATTGACATATTCATGTGGTCGTATGTAAGAAAAAACCTTGTATATCAAACACCGCCAACTACACAAGGTGATATGAAAAACAGATAAGAGGAGCATTCTCGAGTATTAATTTAGAAATATTAAGAAATGTGAGCCGATCGCTTGAAGATCGGCTGTAATGTTGTAATGATAGTTCTAGGTATTTTGAATATTTATTATAAAGCTACATTGTAAACATTTGGGTTAATTAATTAAATGTTAATCATTAATGTAAGGTATCATTAGTGTATTTTTTGGTTGTATTAAATATTAAACTCACATTTTTCCATGACTAACTTGTTATATTAAAATAATTTGAAAAAATCTCACTTTTTAAAAAGACCTTAAAACATCTTAGAAATTAATGACTTTAGTTATAGAGAGTGCTTAATAAAATTGAAAGTACCTAA
The DNA here is from genome assembly GCA_031763485.1 of Osmoderma eremita. NCBI lineage: Eukaryota > Metazoa > Arthropoda > Insecta > Coleoptera > Scarabaeidae > Osmoderma > Osmoderma eremita. The sequence goes on along the minus strand of JARFOC010099761.1, from coordinate 11,726 downwards.
AATATTATTTCTTTGTGACATAAAATACAGGGTGATGCATTTAAAATAATCGAAAAAATAATGTATTTCAGTTTTGACTCGCCCTGTATTCAGCTTTGTCAATTTTGTAAAAATGCCACTTTGCTATAAAACTCTCTGAATATCAAAAATCTATGCCTGTAAAAAAATTCAAACAGTGTCGTTTGCAGTATACAGGGCCTTGAACTCACAGTGATTTTCATATAAAATTGATCATAACTTCTGAAACACGCTATATAATTCAATGAAATTGTACATTGAAAGTGTGTGAAATGTGCTTAATCTAAATCTGGAATAATATACAGGGTGTTCCATTTAAGAAAACGTATGTTTGGTTCACCCTGGAGATATGAAACAACTTGTATATATGAAAATAATTTTAAAATGATAAGTTAAGACTGTCTACAATATTCGTAAATAACTTTTCTTGATATTTTATATGACAACGGATATGTGGAGGCTTACCACACTAATGCGTCAGCCTGTATAGTATTATATTCCAGCGAGCCACTGATGCAGTTTTTAATTCTTGCCCTTGCTTTATTACGTATAGGTTGTAGCAATTTTATATATCTCTTGTTCAAGGCTCCTTTGTTTCGTTATTCTTACAGTTGTGATTGGTGACTGAATGTTAAATAACGAAATTATTGCCTTATTAAAGCAATCAACTTTCGGTAATATGGTAAGTTAAACATATAATTAAATCATTAAATGGGATCACTGGGACAGTCATCTAATAACTGTTACCAGTTATTTAATTTTGATATTTTTTATAGAAATAATTTTTTAGCATAATGACGCAAATAATTTATGAAATATAGAAAAAAATATGAGGCAAATCTTTTTTCTTAATATTCTGAGCTGGATATTTTGAGGTTATTTCCCAAATAGAGCTAAGAGAAATCAATAAAAAAATCAATAATAACTTCTACTATACTCGCTTCTCATCTATAATTATAATGCAGATGTAAATATTTGACAATGGCGCCTTTCCGTTTGGTTCTTAGCACTAGCACCTCTACGCTTCTCAGAACTATAATATTATTCTATTCACTAAAGCAATTTTATTTCACTTCGAAAATAGGTATAAAGTAATAAAACTACACCATAATTATCAATAGCTGATTCATGGAAAAACGATAAATTTTATAGTATTTAAAAGAAAGAAGAGGATAACAAAACCTAGAAATATCTGCGACAAGAATCATATTCAACGTATTACATATGTGGATTCTGTAATGTCACAAACCAACTTCACATGTTTGCCAGCAGCTAAGATATGCGAGATCACGTCCTCAACGTACACCGTGCAACTTAATCTGTGCTTCTAGTATTCCAGTAAGCAATTAGAAGGTTTATAGAACACGTATTTTCCGCGGATTGGTTAAGTCATCTGTTGCACTAACTTACGGTCTTTTTTTCGAATATACAAACAAGATGGAATCAATTGTAATAGACACGTTCTGTACACATAAGTAACAGAGAAATGCGAGGATTGAAATTGTTGTCGCAATCAGCGTTTGTAGAAATTCTCCAATAACTCTGGCGAAGTTATTTCATTTCATTTTATTGTCCAACAGATTACCACTTACAGGACAAAAATATTTACAAAGTGAATACATACAAAAAAAAGATAATAGAAAAGATATTTAAATTAATAGAAGTTATAATAATAATAAGTCATTAATATTATTATGAAAAGTATCTTCATAGTGCAGATCAGCGGAGCGGCACTATGGCGAGGCTAGCAGCAGCTGGTTCTAGAACAGGGTAGAGCAAAGAAGGAAGAGGAACGAAAGGAAGCCCAAGGAATCCAAAGTGGCAAGAAGAAAAGGGCTATCGATGACTCCGTGGGCTAGCTTCCATATAAAGTGCGCACCATGGCATTGAAATAAAAAAATTTCAAAAGCTTTGGCGAAGTGCAAAATGGGTATGGGTCGGTAATTAGCAACTTCTGAGTTTGAACCCTTTTTAAATATCGGAGAGATTCTAGTTTTCTAATAATAATTTTGGGAAAGTCGATCTTTGTACAGATAAATTATAATAATTGCTAAAGGTTTAGCAAGAACCATTCTAGCATCTCTTAGTAAAAACGATTTAATTAAGTCATCTCCAGAAATATTATGGTCAGGGAATGATGACATGATGTTTATTAGTTCATCCTCAGAAGTTGGTGGCAAAGTAATAGGAAGATTATTGCTAATAGTAGTATTTGTAAAAGGTGAACTGCACAAAATTTATCCGCAAACGCATTAACAGTATTTTGAGGAGTGTCAACCACAATCCCGTTGTAAGTCATGCATAAAATTTTGTGCCTCAAACTCAATAAAACATTATCCAGCACTTCTTCTAAAACACTTACGCAGTCAATTCAATTTTGACGATTGGGAAGAAATATCGGTCCAACAACTCGAAGATTTAAAATCCCAAACCAGATATTTACGGAAAACCTTTTCTGATATCCAATTTCCCTAGATGCCTTAGAATTTTCGGCTGCTCAAAAATTCAAATTATGGCAATTAAAAACTCCATCTATGGTAAACAAATATTGATAGCACCAGAGAACATGCAATAGAAAGTTCGGCTCTTCTTGAATTCTGTTTGAAATACTAATACAAAACACTGTTCCGTGCATATTATCATTCATGTACAAGGGTCGCGCTTTTCTTGCATGAAATAACCGCAAAATATTCTGAGATAGTACTGAATGCACTGTTGTTTTGTCAGGAATATTCAGTTTGCGGGCTATTTGTCTTGTGCTGGATGTAAGATCTTCTTGAACAGCATCCAATATGTAGATGTCTAACAGAGGAGGTAGGTCCCTGGAGGTACCGTGTATCGATACAGATCGATTTGCTGAAAGGTGAGGTGAGTTATCCCATTTGCTGTGCCTCTCTGTGGTAATTGTAACATTTATAATTATACTACCAATAACGTTAAAATGGTATATATTGATTTTGGTAAAATACAATGGTGTATTTATTACAAGGATGCAACTATGATGCCCCTTCTTGATTGACACTTCTCATAATGATGTGTGTCGGCAGATGGCGTCGCAGGTAGCAACTTGCAGATATCTGTTACAGTAATGGCGTGGTATTTCCCATTTTCTTTATTTTAATAACAGCGAGATGCATTTAAACTGTTAATTTGACATTTTTAACCATAAAATAATTGACATGCTTTAAGGAAGATTTGCATCAAATCAAAACAATTTTAAGGAGACAATTTATCATGTTTACTTAGAGTAAGAAACTATTTACATTTATATTATATTATTTACATTTATGCAAAGTTTTAATACGTGTGCGACTAATATTATCTACAGCACATAATTTTTAGTTATTGATAAAATTGTACATTTCTTGAATTATTCAACTCAAAATTTTGATTTCTTTACTATATTATGGCATAAATAACTATTGCTGTAATAATAACTAGTTAAGTTCCTTCCGTAAGTTGGTTCAAAATCCGTGTACTATTTATTATAAACAAAACAATAAATATTTAATGGGAAATTCCATTTATTGGTGGGGGTTTTAAATTTTGCTAAAATATACAATCTTTTAGTTTAGTCAATCAAGCCTAGGTATTTGGAGGATATTTTTAACCAGAATTATTTTTCTTTAAATATTTGTATATGTAGGTACTCCTAAACGCAAGTGTAAATCGTAATAGTATCCCCTGCTAATTATAGCTTAAGCATTTACTGTTATTGCTTTTCGTCACTATTCTTGGCGAAACTGTTTAACAAGTGGTCAACGAACGGGAACATACTGTTATTGATGTAGAAACATATTTTATTCTCCCACGAAATACTATAAACACACAACTCCTTGTTATGAATTTTTAAACATACATTAATTTGCGTAGTTATTTCCTAAATGATAAAAAAGTCCAGAACTATATTTCAAGTTAAAAATGAATAATCCATCAATCAATTTTAATTTTAGTTAGTATAAGTAGTAAAAATTAACAGAAAGTATTCTGTATACTATTTTTTTATATAAAATGAATTTTGCTTTTAACTTTGTTGGCAACGACGTTAAAATAACTTTTCGTAGCCTAAACAAACAATAATCTCTGTTCGCAGTATCCTTCCGCGATTTTGGCGTAGTTCCTTAACCTTTCTCTCTCGTTCTCGGGCAGCAACGTCAACATCCATACGCTAAAAGCGATAGGACAATTTATTCTTTAACAAACACATAGTTTTATCGTTTCTGCATTTTTCATTCAATTCCATTGACGTAAGAAGGTTATCTGCAGCAGCAGATTAACTCTAACCTACACAGCTTCAATTTTCGACTTCTGCTTTTAGTGTAACTTATAATCGTGTAACCTATAATCGTTGAATTAAATTTCGTTATTTAGCGTTTTAGTCGAGTATCAAGTGTATTCAATATCTATGCACACTATGCATGTTTTCCAGTATTTTTTTTTTGGATATCATGTAGCTATTAAATCGAAGTGTTTTCTATTTATAAATAGGTAGTCGCACTGTACAAGATTTTGACCAGGGTATGTATTCCACTAAGTAAACCAGAATGGTGGGCCGTCATATTCAGATTTCATTTATTTGTTTGTTATACCAATCGCTCTCCTAATTAGTGCTACAATTTATGTATTTGATAATCCTTACAGAAATATTATCATAATGTTGTTCAAATATATTTATTTCTCTTGAATTCGATGGTTTATGATATTTTATAATTTTATTATATATGTTTATATTATCTTAAACACTCCATTACTAAATTTATAAAATTTAGTACACTATAATACTTTTAAAATTATATAGAATTATTGTTCTATAGCAAACATAGAAAGTATTATCAGGGTTACATTTACGTACATTCAATTTGTTGAAATGAATATTCCCTCAAATATTTTCATTGAAGTTATCCTTGATAAATAGGTGACCGAAATTAAACAAAAGAGAAAATGTTGACCCAATAAAGATGGTGGTGCATTTAGCACAAACTTAATTGAATTTGTTATGAGCATAAGAATGTCATAAAATACAAAATAGGATACGGTGGCTTAAAATTGTAAAAAATAAAAAATACCCTTACCACCTCGATTAGTGAAGCACTCCTGGATACGTATTTCGGCAACTAAGTTGCCATCCTCCGCATAAACCACGAAGGAAGATAATGTTAGACGTCACACTCTGGGAGATTTGCACCACACAGAACACCACTTGAATAACACTCAACAGTGTTATTCAAGTGGTGTTCTATAACACTCAACAGTGTTCTTCACTCATCGAGGTGGTAAGGGTATTTTTTATTTTTTACCATAAGAATGTCATTATAGGCACATGGTTTATTGCTGGAATCACCATACTAGCAAAAGCAATGAAAGGTGTCAAACACACAAGCCCCTAGATGGGGTATGTCGTGGCGCAAGCAAGTGGCTGGGACATTTCGCAATAAGTTTGGCGACGCATTAGCGATAAAAGTGGGTTTTAGCATTCGGAGAAACGCGGATGACGCCTGGTAGGCAGAAACGCGAGCCCGTCTTTAATGCTTGTACCCATTTCATTGCTTTTGTATGGTGATTTCAGCAATAAACCATGCGCCTATAATGGCATTCTTTACAGTTGATTTTTAAGAGCAGTTAAATTTGGCAAGAAATCCAAGCAACACTAATCATATTGAGAAATATCTAGCAATGCATCTTACGATCGTGTTACTTCCAGGAGTGTTTAAAAAAGAATGTAATCTCTAACCACTTACTAACCGCATGTTATGTAGTATATTTCCGTCATCATTTAAATGATTTGTGTATAGTTAAGTTTCGTCTAAGTCTGAATTCGTTTGTGAAAACACAAATTCCGACAAATGATTTAGGATCATCCTGTTATCTCTTTAGATAAAAATGTGTTTTTCTGATCAATATTCTGAAGTATGTTTGTATATTTCACATTAAACTAACATGCTTTACAAATGTGATTGAAACAAAGTAAATAGATAGTTTAAAATCATAAAAGCAAAACAGGTTAGTAGAATGAGACGTGGCAGTAATTATCTAAAAAATATCCATGAAAAGGTAACTAAAAAATTCGTCATTTATTTGAAATAATGATTGCACGTACCATATATGCTACTAAATGTAGTTTTTCATTGTTTATTAAAACTTTTAAATCAATAGAAAGTCATAATTAGATTAGATTAATTTATTGAGAATTTACCTATTACAAAAAATTATTTAAACTTGAATGCACATTGTTGTACCCACCTCGCCCCCTTGATGGTAAATGTGATTCTTGCCAAAGATAGCAACTCTCTTTAGCTACGGTATCGGCAGTTTCGTTGCCTATGATACCACAATTTTTTTTTTCACAATAATTCTATGACGAATGAATAATTCTATGTCGCATTCAGACAATACAATAATTCTATGTCGCATTCTATGTCGCATTCAGAAACTGCATTGCTAAGACGTTTACTTTCGATCCCAGGCAAAAATTACTCAACTTATCCACAGCACTCCCAATACTGAGTCGTCGTTTCAGAATCAAAGGATTGTTTGAAATAGTGGGTCGTAAAAAGTACATCAAAAATTTTGGTCTATTTCGGATCTAGCTGTGTAGGTATATTATACAAAAATCTTTCCATTTTTCAAATATTAAATGTATAAAATCTGAGTTGCTTAGGTGGTCTATGAAGGGGCACTTTATAAGATTACTATCTGATATTTGAAAAATAGACATAATATCATTGTATTCTTTGAAGTGGTCCGATTTATTTGTTATTTAGCGTATAACATCAATTATAAACAAATATCTAATTTCGAAACCGATTCTATTAAGCTGTCTGTCGCATTCATGACATCGGTGAAGCTGGCTTCGTAGAATCTCAGGGCCCGCTCTTGGACTATGTGGCAGATGAGCTGTCTGTCAGCTACTAAATTGCACACCGAAGAGGATAATCTTTCCTCGTTTAAAGAGCACGTCAGGTGATGATAAACATTAACTAGCACGGAGGAATTTTATGTATAAGAACTTATGCACTAAGATCCAAAATTATGTTAATTATAATTATGAGGAGTTGATGAGGCGTCATGTTGGTCATATTACAATGAGACCACTCAGTTTATTATCTTCAATCTAATTCACATTAAGCAAAACATGTATCGGTTGGAACCCGAATTCTACCTGCATATTATAAAACAAAGACAGTGAGTCACATACAATTGGATAACTGTAAGGGATATAGTTGAATATAGAATTTAACCCAGAACAGACGTGTTTGATTTTGCTTTGATTTTACAATTACTTAATGACGTTCTTCAGGTTATTGGGTAAGTAATTAGATGCAAGTAATTTTCTTCTTAGCGATGAAAAGAGTTCCTCTGTTTCGGAAAGCAAGACATTTATCGATGTACTGCGGAAAAAAACCCACGCCTTACAGTTAAACATTTATGTTGTCAAATCGTCAAGTTTACCTAACCATGTAGTGCCATTGCTGGCACTGCCGTATACTAATGAACCTTAATCAATTTATAGAAAAAAAAGATAAATACCAGGATCAGTTCCCCAATTTGTATTAGGGAAAGCTCGTAATACATTACACTGGATTATTAAATCGGCCTTAAGTAAATTTCCCTGGTTTGTTTAATTTTAGATAATATAGTCATATAGCCTTTATTCCCATAGTTTTAATATGCCAGGAGTGGAATTTATAATATCGGATTTATTCGGCTACCAAACTATTGAAATCCGGAGGTATTGATTTAGGACAGCAATTATACGATTAACAATCCCTGTCATTCCACAAATATACAAACAGCGGTAAATTAAAATAACAATAGAATTAATTAATTTATCTGGTAGACATAATGTCTATTTGTGTGAAACCCTGATGTATTTGCGAATATCCAAGATATAGTTATTAGGAGAGTTATGAAATCTGTAATTCCATTTTATCATATATCTCAAAACAAAGATCAGACAGCTTAACTGCTATCAAACACGGATGACCCAGGGTTTTCCATACCCTAAACTTTAAGTAGGTATGCATTTTATTACCACACGTTTACAATAAATTTTGTGTTTACTTAAATAGTTCATTTGGGTAAAACCAAATACACCAAATGATTAAAATTATATATATATATATTTATAATAGTTAACTGTGGATTTTACAAAGATGAAATAAAGAAAAACAATTTCTATGAATGACAATTTATCCAGGGGTTACGTATCATTGTGCTTATGTAATTTTAATTCTTGGTTAATTGAGTCATTATAAAGGCTATAATACAAGACTTTGTGAAAATTGTTCCCAATCACCAGATTATAAATTATTAGATATAATTATACCTGATAACCATCGACAGCGTCATCGACCTACAATTCTCATATATCAAAACAAAAATTTATCACGGGGTCTCATGTTTTCCAGACAGTAGAAGATAATGCCAATTTTTGGTAGTGGCACTCCAGACAATAATAATATTTACAAGTGTATTTTTTAAATATTATGTTAGACAATAATATCGGGTTTTCTAGAAATATAGCCATATATATACAGATCAGTACTATATACATACATGATGATACATGACGTGTTGTTCCGCAGTCTGCAATGCATTAACTTTGTACGTTGTACTGGGGCAGTATTTTTGGGGAACGGTACAAAGACAATAACAATGGTTAACAAGATTTTTGTCCCAAGCCCAAAAATGCCTGATTCCCATATACTTTTGCATGCTGAAATCAATTATGTTTTCAGGATTTCTCTATCACCCTTAGTTTTTATGTTCCAGGATATTCGCTTATCCACCTAATATGTGCATGCATAGATGTGTAGTATAAGAGAACATGTCTTGACGTTATTTCAGTTGTCGACTAGAGCTCGGAACTGATCAAGCAGCATGCAATGGTTAGCGTTTGAACACGTCTTGACGTGTTGAGACCTGCATTTCCCATTCCTAGATGGCATCACTTGCTATTTCAGTTGTCGGCTAGAACTCGGTGAATGAACATATACGTTGACGTGGTTAACGTTTTAAAAGCTATTGCAGTGAAACCGCGAACATTTGATCACCTGTAAAAATGCCAAGGAAATGTCTAAACCACCCGAACTCTCTTTCCTACATTTGCGGCGAATTGACATTTAAATATCAAGAACGGTCTTACACGCCTCCCTTTAAAAAGTGATATGAGCAGTATTTCATGTGTAAAGTAGATGATGAAGACAAAACCTGGGCTCCCCATATTTGCTGTGTTACGTGTGTCAGACTTCTTACAGCGTGGGCAAAAGGGAAACGACATATGCCTTTTGCTATTCCTACGATTTGGAGGAAACCATCAGGTTATATTACCGATTGCTATTTTTCTCTAACAAATATAAGTGGTATAACTTCTAAATCCAAACATACTGTAAAATATCCTCATATTCCATCTGCACTGAGACCAGTACCTCATAGTCCGGAATTACCTGTGCCTAAACCTCCACAAAACATGACACTAAGCGACTATGAAAGTGCTGATGATACCAAGGCAAATGGAGGCCTGCTATGTTGGCAGACTATTGCTGGACGCTGAAGAGAAATGTTTCTGATGCAAAGTACAGCCGAAAATCATATATCAGCACATTTTCCAAGTAAATATATCACGTTGTACGTCATTTTTTCATGATTTATATACACATATTATAATATATACTTTAACAAAATTTGATTGCTTTTTCACTCTGAATAGAAAAATTCTGAAAACAGATATGAAATAAGTGTAAAATGTAATACCTAGTTCACTCACTTTACCTCGTGGGACAAAATAAATCTGCAATTTTGTTGACCAGTGTTATTAGATTCAAATTTTTACATAACAGTTTATTAATTTTATGGTGAACATATAGTATTTAGGAAATAAATACCTTTAACATTTAAAGAATCTCATTTCTGTTATTATCTATATTCTATAGACTATTTGAGGTAATCTATAGAAAATACATTTCATATTCGATATTAGATCGATAAATCTGTTGTTGTATCAAAAATATTAAAGTTCTAAAATTTATCCGAATAATAAATGATTCAGTTTAGTACAATTAATCAAGTCGTAATATGTGGAAGTTTTGTTATTGTTTACAATGTTAGCGTATGATTCGTTGGTGTCTTTCGTAATTCCTAGTACATTTACTCATTTCCCCAAGGAAATATAAGCTCTGTTCCAACACGCAGATTGCTGCTGGTTCGTGATGACGCGAACCAATCGAACAACAGATTGGAGTCCTGGAGAAGTGAGATGCGTTTTCTAATTGGTTCATGTGATCACGAACCGTCAGCAAACTGCGTGTTGTAACAGAGCTATGATTTCCTAAATTTGAAGATAAACAAACCGTGTTATAAACAGGATAGATATTATGGGGTTAGAATATGAATAAAAAAGGTCATTGTTGCTTCCGGTTGCGATTAATCCACATGATCAATATGCAACATCAACAGAAACTTATGGAGATTATTTTTATCTTTAAGTCACTACGTTTTCGAGATAAATAAGTGTGAGATGATGTCATTCTTTCCATTAGAAAAAAGAGCGATGGTTCTTAAGTGACTATTTCCTAAAAATTATTGAGTATTAACCTATATGGCCTCTATGCGAAGTCTCATCGAAGCGGATGTGGTGCAACATGTTAAAATATAAGTTAATGTATTTGGTTTATTTTTTTTGACATATTCAATTATGATCGGATTTCGGTACGCCGATAGAGACCAAGTGCAGTAATATTTACAAATTTTTATAAAACGGTCGATGAAATTGGTAGAAGGGAGTCGTTCATTTTTTTTGGAGTTGCTAAAAAATCAATTTCGAAGATTTCTAATTGCACCTGTTGTAAATGTAATATGCAAATTCCATACTTGGCAGGTTTTATTCATACTTAAATTTGTAATAAATTATCAAAACAATTCCCAATAAACACGTGTACCAATAATCGTTATGCCTACGCTGAGGATTAAAAAAAAGTAGAAGAATATTGAATATACTTTATTTGAGACCTCATAAAGATACATAATCACCTTTGTAAATGTCAGTAGAGTCTATTAAAGGAGCAGCCTATTGCCATAAGCGACAAATCTATGTATAGGTACACAGAGATTAGCAATTGATATTAATTGCACCAACTGAATGGCAAAGGTCCTCCAAATTAGCAGAATTTTACTCAAAAACTAGATTTACATCGAAAATTGGCAAACGCATTCCTGAAATTTGTTTAATAATTGTGGGAATCCATAGGCTTGTTTGTCATGGTATGGGGAGTAATAAGTTGGATATTATCTTTGGTTTATTAAAATAATTTTAGTTAATATAAATAAATACAAGAGTTTTATATTCTGTTTGTAGGGGTTTTTTTTTGATAAATAAACGCAATGTTTTATATTATATACGAACTAATAAAATAATTCTTTGTACATAAATTCAAGTAGGTTAGGTATAGGATACGGTGGCTTAAAATAAATTTAAGTTAAAAAATACCCGCTACCACCTAATACGTAGTATCGGGAGATCCACACCGCACAAAATTAATTTAGTAAAATTCGGTACACATGTGTTTCAAGAACACGTCGGCTCTCATTCTCAACCAATTCCCGAATGCCGAAAAATTATATCTAACATGCATTTTTTTAAAAAATATATACACATCTCTCTCTACTTATAAACACATTTAGCGTAATACGTACGAAAGAAAACTACTTGA
>JARFOC010099760.1:0-38700 GCA_031763485.1 Osmoderma eremita | reverse complement strand
TCTCCTCGGATATGATTCTCTATCACCTTTTCTAGCGTTTTCAGTAGAAAAGACATCAGGCTAATTGGACGAAAAGTATATTGAAATAGTGTAATACTAAAATAAAATCATGGCTATGCTTTCAATTTTTGATTATTTCATAAACACATTTCCATTATTAGCTACAACTAGTCTAATGAATTAATTGTCGCATTTTGCTGTTTAGAGTAAATCAATTTTATAGCCACAATTAGTTGTACTGGTTAAGTTGCTTTCGATAATATGAGTTTTTAACTCTATTATTGCTGCATGATTGGTAATGTATTTACGCAAAAGAACTATTTGCAATAGTAAATGTTTACTTTAATCGGATCAAACAACGTTTGGCATATTTCAAAAAACCTCCCAGTTATTTTTGAACCTCTGACTCACGTTCGTCGGCGAATTTCCACTTTTAATGCGAATTTTTTTTTTGTAAGCAAGTGAAATTCTATACGCACAAAAACAAGATGGAAAAATGCGAGTAATAACTTGTATTAATCAAAACATGCATCTCTTTTTCCTATTTCATGTATACGTGCCTCTGGATATGTGTGTTACCAGACACAATAAAATATATTTTGCCCACTTCCTTTTTCCTTCACAATTTAGCGAACGGACAGACAGGAAGAAGACTTTCCGTGCGAAGGAGAGCGAGATGAAACGGCAGCAAATATGCGGCAATAGAAATGAATGAATGAAACCGTAACAGGAAATGCTGGAATTGTTTTCGCTTGCGTTCCTAAATTAATTTCGTGTATTAAAATGTTGGAAATTTTTTTTCAATAAGTTGAGGGAATTTTATCATATTTAATTTTAACGGAACCACAAAGGAGCTAATGGCTTTGCAGTCATTGTAACACCTTCCTATGCAATAGAAAAACTAGAATCAAATTTATTTATAAAATTCTCATAACGTATTTGCTGAAAATATACTCTTTAATCATAGAGGATTAAAATAAAAGTGAAAAAAACAAATTATTTTCGCCGTGTAAAATACGATTTTTGTGTTAAAGAAATTAAGAAAATTAAGATATCTTTCTAACGTTTTTGGCTATATCTGGGAAACGGCTAGAGTCATTGCAATACCGTTTTCACCAACCAATTCTTCGCCGAAATGCGCTTTCCGTGATACCAGACAGAAGTACTCTACGTGCAATTCTAGGGACGGTACGAAAAAGCGTAAAATCACGGAAATCACGGAAAGAAACATTTGTTTTTCGCCATTAGGATCCTCGTCGAAAGGGTCATCTTTTGGTCTATAAGCAACCTCTCTAATGTTAACTTTTCAGGTAAAAGTTTTAACCTCAAATTTCTCCAGAGAGATATTTTAGTTCGCTTTGCACCGTTCGAATCGTTGTCCGAATTCTCATGTCATGATATGGGAGTAATTCGATCCGTTTGACTTAAAAGCTTTTTATGGATGCTAAACAACTTAGAAATAAGGTAAGATAAACTTCTTGCGGGTTTGGACCGTGGCATATTTGAGAGAGAGCATCTTGATATTTCGCTTGACCAAAACCAAACCACGCCAAAGCCGAAATCAACCAGGCGGAAGAGAGAAAGAAGACGAAGGCGACCTGGGTTAGCACGGTAACTCAAGGTGTAAACCACGTCAGAGGCAAAACTAACCAGGAAGAAGAAAGAGAAATAACAGAAAGAGGGAAACCTAAGTTGGCATTGTATAAACCGCGTCAGAGGCGGAACTAACCTGGTGGAGAGTAGTCGGTCGCGGTAGCTCAAAGATTTAAGACAGTGTTCAAATCCTCTTCAAAGATCGCAAACATTCTTCCTTCTCCAAAGAAAAAATTCTTCCCGCTGTCGTGTAAAATCGTCTACAAAATTCCTTTGTTCCTGTGGTACCGTTTACATTGGTGAAACTGGTTGCTTTGGAAGAACACGCTTAACTTAGCACGAGCGGTGTGTCAGAATGGGACCATCGTCAAAAATCCTGCCTTAGCCGAACATCATCTGGGCACTTTCCACAAAATATTATTCAATGAGGCGTCTTTGTTGTGCACATCTCACTAATTTAACAGAAAAATAACGGAGTCCTTTGAAATCATCAAACACCATCATCAATCGGGACACAGGTATCAGGTGGTCGACATCTTGGCGGCTGTCAATGGACCTCGCGATTCCGCTCCTCCCCTTTCTCCACAATTACCTATATAAGCGGGTTTCGATTTTTCTACACTGTGCTTTCTGGCATGGTTTACAAGTTGCGTTGCCGTGATCGACTACTCCTCACTTGGTCAGTTTCGCCCCTGGCGCGGTTTACACGTTGAGTTAGCGTACTAATTTAGGTTTCTCTCCCTTTCTGTCTCTCTCCTTCTCTCTTATATCTCTTCTCCTGAAGAAGTCTTTTATGATTGTGGGCGAAACGTAGAGATCCTTTATTTATAATATGACACGGTCCAAACCCGAACGAAGCTTATCTTACAGTGACTCCGGCCGTGGAATCCTTCGTTTTCAACATAGAAATAGTTGCAAAGCGCTGTTAGGTGAAACTGTTGCATGGACAATGGAACAGAAAATAGTTATCCTATTTATAGCGGTTGCTTAACACATGTTTCTCGGTTGTAATAGGAAACCCACATTCTATTTATGCTATTTTTAACGGTTGGATGCCAATATTTCATGCTCTCTGTTCCACTGATTATTTTAAGACATGCATTCATTTATATTTTGTTGTTTTTATACAGGGGTTTGGGTAAATAATAAATCTATTTGATACGACTAAGTTTTACATATTTGTTTTGTAAAAATTGCTCGCTCGTGTTAATGAATTCATTACGTTCGTGATGACATGAACTAATCGGACAACAGATTGGAGTCCTGGAGAACTCAAATATGTTTTCTAACTGGTTCACGTGATCAAGAACCGTCAGCAAACTGCGCGTTGGAACAGAGCTATAGTCGTTTATATTAAATACTGGAAATAACGAAGTATTCTTAAACGTAATAGACAATATTTTGAAAACAAATCTCAACTCTCTTGTTAATATTGCCTTATTATTATTTATTATGGTATACATATATTTCTGATATCAATTCAAATTTTGCATTAGCAATATTGCTTTATTCCTAGCTTATTAAACTCACGGTATTAATGTGCGCAGAGCCAATATAACATACAACATGGATACATACTTTATCTGCATACGTAATCGTGAGAGTACATTTTATAAATTATTGAAAAAATATATATATGTAAGTACTGGAAAATCCAATTTGGTAGAGCGAGAGATACACCAATGTGAGTAGCCTGTAACGCATGTGTTACCACCTGTGCCAATGACAGTGTCTGCACAGAAAGCAAAAACACTCTCGATGTAAACAAAGGACGTATGTAAATATAGAAATGACCAGTTCAACATAACGACCTACATACGACACGGATTCAGTTGAAAAATAATCGACCAAAACGAACGCCGGTCGTGACGCAAGAGAACCCGTTCATCGTATAAAGTTGATGTTATTTCGCGTGAACAGGTACGGCTTAGCTAGAATATGTAAGTACGTATACATATGTACGTTCGATATAATTCCGAAAGTATTATTTCTTCGACATTCTAAAATAATACAGAAAGGTCCAGTAACCTTTAAAGAAATTTTATAAACTTTACCACTACGTTTACTTTATCCAGGTACATTTGTTAGGTAATCGCGCTTCTATAATGATAATAACTTTCATATTCTGTAATAGATCTTTACGGAAAGTTAATTGGCATTTATATTACATATTGTTTAAGTTACTGTTTTTTATTTGTTCAACGTATTGTAAGACCTAAAGAGCTGCGTTAATCGAGAGAACTCACGTAGTATACAGAAAGTCTAATATACTTGAATCCGGTTAGTGCGTGGTCTCGTTTGATAAATGTTGATGTTTTATCAAAATATTCTCAAGAGAGGAGCTCCTTAGTGTTTCTACAGAAAGTCGCGCTTTCGGGAGCAGGATCATCTTACAAATAAAGATGACAGAAGGTGGTTGAGAATCCCCAAACGCACGCACGAAATCTTTAAACGTAGTTTTCGTTTACAACGCTGCCTCGTGTTAAATAACAATTCATATTGTCATCTCCTCGTTCTCGCAATGGTCAACTCTTAGGATCCATAATGAAGTTTAGGAACTGTTACTGCCTGGTCAGTGAAAACTAACGTGTGCAATGAAGTATATAATTGACATATTAATCCAATAGTGAGATGCTTATCTACTGGTTGTATCGTTCACCGATTACTTCACACTAGTGTCTATTAGGACTTATTTTGGCCTTCCTTCACAGCAACTTCTCTAGAAATGACTAATAAAGCCCAGAATAAAAGCACAAATAGGTGACGCGTTTGCTTATTGTTGACCAAATGCGAATTCGTGTTAAGAGTTCCAATGGGTCACAGTTCAAACGAAATCCAAGAGAATTTTCTCATCAGTATGACATCATAGATGGAAGCTGGATACATCACTACACTCTAGAGACAAAAACACAGTCGAAACAAAGTATTTCTTTTGATGAACGTACTCCAAAGAAGGCAAAAACCGTTTTTTTTTCGGCCAATAAGATTATGCCGAACTGAAAAACCACCACATTTATTCAGAAAGAGGCATTATTCCATCAGGATAACGTGCCTCTCATTCATCCTCTGTTGCAATTATTAAATTAGTGGAATTAGGACGTGAATTGGTGCCTCCTCCACCATTTTCACCAGAAGTGGCTCTGAGTAATTTTCTCTTGTTCCAACGAATGTCTATTTTGAGGAGTTTGCGAAAGATTACTTTTTAGATTGTTTAAACCATTTTAAAGTCGCTGGGCTAAATGTATAAAATTGGATGGGAATTAGGCTGAAAACTAAAATATTTATAGATATTTTTTGCCCTAAAATAAGTATTTCATCGAAGTTACTCTGCCGTCAGATTGCCCTCGTACATTCATTTCGTTTCTTCCTTTGTCAAAGGCTAAAGGTACAGTTTGACTCAGTCTCGTTGGCAACCTGTGAATGTACTTCGGGCCAATAAACGCATATATTATTATACTACAACTAACAAGGTTGCATAATAACAGAGATAATAATATTTAAAAAGAAGTAGTTTTTTTTTAATTTATTTTGAAGTGGTGATTAACCACCATAAAAAAGGTTTTTAACGCTGAAACGATTGATCACCAACTTGTGCAAAGTAAATGCAAACGATAGGTTATTAGTGAATTTTTTACTAAGTAGGCTGATGTCTGTAACTTTTCCCGTCTGCCAAGCTGTTTCATTAGTTGTCACTCATTGATAGTTTGACGTAAAATTTTCCGAATAAACCCTAATAAGGAAAGTAAAAATGGTCCATCGCACCAATGGTGAAGTACGTCGAATTCTGCTGCTGCAAGTCGATTGTGTGCTGACCGGTTTCTTAACAGACGAACACCTATTCCACGAAAATTCACCGCTCTAGTAATCCGTGCACGAGAAATTGATGTACTGCGAACACGTCAAGGTCGAGATGGTGGTCCTGACCGACACCAACGAATTTTGGATGCCGAAGAAAAAGTCTTAAATCTTGTCGAAGAAGATGCTTCTGGTAGTACCTACTCGAAAAATATCTCGCCAAGTAAATATATCAAATCGGATTGTCTGGCGAACACTGCGCGAGAATAAATTGTATCCTTTCCATGTAAAAAGTACAGGCTTTATACCTTGGAGATCATCCGTTTATTGTTTTGCCGATGGTTTCTACAAAAACATCCAGAAATTCCACACTTTTCTTCCATTGTATTGGCGACTGAAAAAGCAACCTTAACACGTAACGGCATAAACAAGTGTCGTAATACTCATATTTGGGCTGTGGAAGATCCACATGCTGTTCGTCGTAATCATCTCTACCATAGATTTTCGATAAACGTTTGGACCGGACTGGTCAATGGAGAACTTATTGGCCCATTTGTGTTGCCAAATCGAATGAATGGTTATGATTATCTCTTGTTTTTGCAAAATCATTTGATGGAACTATTGGAAGAAGTTCCTTTGAATGTACGCCGACAAATGTGGTTTCTTTCCGATGGCGCACCGCCGCATTTTAATCGTTTAATTCGTCAACATTTAGATAATGTGTTTGCAAATATGTGGATTGGTCGAGGTGGCCTCCTCGGTCACCCGACCTTAACCCCCTTGATTTCTACTTATGGGGGGTTATGAAGACCATGGTGTAGACCAACGACATAATGGATTTGCATAGATGATTTTCGTAACCGCATTGAGGAAGCTGCGGCGATAATTGAACGGCGAGACCGAGGCCTAGTAAATTATGCCAATTCATAGATACGTCGAGCGAGACTTTGCGTTCAACAACACGGCGATAACTTTGAACAACTAGTGTGAAGTGGATTCCATGAAAAACATACAAAAAATTGTTTAAATTAATATGCTTAATCACTCCTTAAAAAAATAAATAAAAACTGCAATTTTTTTAAAACATTAATATCTCTCTTATTATGCAACTTTGTTAAGATATTTTTACGTTAATAACCTTATTTTAAAATGTATAATTATCCTTTGAAAATAAAATCACAAGACCGTAAACACCATGTATATATTTTATAAAACGTTTCTGGAGAAATATTAGAGTTTGATCAATAATTCAATTGAATCCCGTATTAGTCCATTCTCACAGATTTTCGATAAAACTCATAGTTGAAGGACAATCAGTTTATGTGTAGTAGGCGGATAGCGTGTCTATTGCGCGAGGTAGTTAACTTATTCCAAAATTCGCACGCGATTCCTTCACAATATTTTGTTTCTGTATACCCACGCCACGAATAGATGAAACCTTCTAACGCAATCTTAAAAAAAAAACTTCACCGAACGAGTTAACCTTAACTTTAGCGGCGAGCAGTAAGGAAAGTATTGGTAAGCGCTGTTTATAGGTAAAGAACGCAACATCAGCAACAGCATTGCCAGTAGTAGCGAATTCACTGGCCCGGAGTGCACTCGCGTGTACGTTCCATAAATTTTAAATGCCTTATAGGTAATTCTCGCATTAATACTCGAAGTTCGTTCTTCTTTGTCTGAATTTCTCACCTTACGCCCCTAAGCACGCGTACCTAAGTGAGTGGAAAATATGGGGAATAAACTGTGCAAGAAGAAGGTGGATTGTGTCGATGGTGGTGGCGGTGCTGGTGCTGGTAGTGGTGGAAACAACCCCAAGTCACAGCAGCCGACTACTTTCGACAGGATTATTAACAGATTACACGTAAGATTTCCAGTCGGATCCTATTAATTATAATCATTTCTCCTTGGCATGTTTCGTGTGTAATTACGTCATAATCTGTCAATAAGAAGGTAATAATGACAAACTATTAACCGCTTGTTGCGTCTTGGAAGGAGAAAGAGAAACAAAACAAGTTAATAACGTTTAAATCAGCTGGATTTTTTTGCGTAATATATCTATCTTAAAGATTCACAAACAGCTAGCGACCAAAGTTCAGGATTGACAATTGCGAAGTTAGATCGTGTCTGTGGATTTTTAAAGTCTTTCTTTCCTCCTCTTTGGTTTAGTTATATTTATTACTTAATATAGTTGGAATGTAACTATTCGAAAATGCTGCTTAATAAATTAGATTTAAACTTGACCAAACCATGTTTGAAGTAATTCAAACTAAGATTTCACTAATTGTAGCTTCGAAAAAAATACCCGTTCTGAATATTTGCACACTCAGATTAATTACTCACATATTTACGAGTAATGCTGAACATGTAACTATGGTATTTCCGGTAAAATATTATTATTCCGCTGTTTATGATTCACTTAAGTTATACAAACATCCCGATACTGACTGATACTTTAAGTTCAATATCAGTCAGTACTCAGAATCCTCCAAAAGGAAAAATTGAAAATGACTTGACACCCGATTTATAATTGGCGCCATCTATTAATATTTTTCATAAACAGAAGTCCCATTAAATAATTGACATGCTTTGTTACTTGCCAATATTGCATTATTATTTAAAATAGGCATTTGTTTATTCTAGTAATTCTGTTATACAACAGATTAGGGCAGAATCTTCTTACCTTGATAGAAAGAAGGCTGCGGTTTGATTTAAGGAACCTTTATGTAGATCAATTAATAACAATTGGTTCTAATTTAAGGTTAAAAATGTCAGTCATGGATTTAGATACTATAATTTGGTTAATATTTAGGTCCATTGTCAAGGTTATTGTTAGGTGGGCAAGATTTGAGTTTCGTCGGTAAATAAATCGGTTTATAATTGGTTTAAGAATACAAGTAAAATGTTTATTTATAGGCACTTAAACAATAACTAACTAACGTATTAATTTCAGAATTTTTAATCTCTTTAAAAGCACTTCTGTTTCATTTTGTGAATATATACGTTCGTTTGAAATTTGTAATCTAAATTCGAAATTGAAATTCAGTTGTTTCTATTTGTTTTGAGTATTGGTAGGAAAAACGAATACTTGTTAATTTGCTATTGTGATTAAGTTTGTATGTCGGGCAATAATAGTAGGGTAGCTAGCGAGTAATTTTATAAATTGCCTTTACTTGGCGTTGCACTGTATACTATCAAAATAAGCATTGCAACAGCCACACTTCCAGGAAATGATAAAAATAGGTTATCCTCTACGAGTCGACAAAAGCAAATATACGAAATTTGTGAGTTATTAGTTCAGTCTAAAAATGAAAATTGATTTGATAACGTTTTTTAATAGAAATGACTAATAGTGTTCATATTTATTAATAGCACTCATTGTAAGTTAATTTAATCGGAAAACAAGTTGTTTTTCTTTTTAGTAAATTGCATACTACGGTACAAGGTTTAGTGTTTCATAATGGAGATATGTACGCATGCATTTCAAAGGATAAGATTTCCTCACTACTGACATCTTATATTCCCTAGGGGCATAATACGAGGGATGTCCAGTTACTAAGGTACATTTGTGAATTACAGACAAACTACTTTATTTATAGAAAACAAACATACACTAAGTAAAGGGCTGAACTGTTAAGGCACTTATCCCAGCGAGGCACAAACTTCTGTAAATCCTCTTCGTAAAAGGTGCGATCCAAATTTGTAAAATACTGCCGTACTTCTTCTTGAACCTCGTCGTCGTCTTCAAACCTTTTACCAGACAAATGAGCTTTCAGCGGCTCAAACAAATGAAAGTCAGAAGGGGCCAAGTCTGGACTATGGGGTGGGTGGACAATAATTTGCCAATTGTGTTTCTGAAGCTAGGCCTTCGTCTGATTTGAGGTGTGCGGTCTCGCATTGTCATGCAACAATCTGATTCCTTTCGTTAACCTTCCTCTACTTTTCTACTGA
Organism: Osmoderma eremita; assembly: GCA_031763485.1. Taxonomy (NCBI): domain Eukaryota; kingdom Metazoa; phylum Arthropoda; class Insecta; order Coleoptera; family Scarabaeidae; genus Osmoderma; species Osmoderma eremita. Next base: position 29,364 of record JARFOC010099760.1, on the reverse strand, counting down.
ATGGCTTTGGGTAGTTTTTCTATAATTTAACAATAAATATCGCTGTTGATTGTCGCTTTCGGTGTTAAAAGGTCTATGAGCAAGATCCCGACCGACGATCTCCTAGAATGAGCGTATCGACCTTTAATTGATTCTCATCCGTTTTCGCTGTTGATGGTTTTTTAGGCACACCTTCAGGATCATCGTTCAGAGCTGCGCGTCCACTTATGAACTGTTTACCCCAAACACTAACTTGCTTTCGACTCATAATGCCTTCTTCGTAAGTCCTCAGTTTTTTAAATGAATTTCTGTAGGTGTTTCATTATTTGCATGAAAAAAACGGATGATCGCTCGCATTTCAAACTTGGAGTATGTTTCGAAAGGAACTGAGATTTTGCGGCTGTCACTGCACACGTTGTACTGAACCTAAGGCAATGGCAATAGCCACCTATGCAGTACATATGCACTTCTAAAATGCGTGCGAAGTTTCAGCCTGGTCGGAGTGACCTCGTACTTAAGATGCATATTTATGTCCACAAGAGCCTGTAAAAGAATTCATATTAATTGAGCAGTTTGATGTGCATATGTAGTTGATATTAGAATTTTAAAATTTTGTTATTGTTGCTTTACACGCACTAGAAAGTTGTGTATATACATGTTATGTTCTCGTACATTAATGTATGTGTGTACGTCTAGATCGTAATTTGTGTTATTTTCCGATTATGTCGATGCGCTAGTTAGCACATTATTCAAGTTGCTAGCGCAATTTGCATTCTCCAATCGTATTATTTGCATTTAATTAGTCCACATAGAGCAAGGTAGTTACACAAACTTTTGCTATTAAATGAAACAATTTTAATTATACCATGTGTATAATGCCATGCGATAATATTTGACAGTTAGGCCAGGTTATGTAATTAATGAGAATGAAAAGTGTGTTAGGAAATAATAAGTCTTCTCTCAACAATCTCCAAAGCACTAAGAAGACTTCTCTTAAATCGAATAGAAAAAGACCTGTACCCACAGATTTTGACTCCTGATTATCAATTCAAGCTTTCGTAAGGGTCACTCAACGCTATGCTAATGTCACCGTATATCCAGCATAATAAATGAATCAATGAAAAAACGACAGTACTGTACCGCTGTTTTGTTAGACGTTAAACACGCATTTGAGAGAGTTTAGCATCCACGTCTTCTATTCAAAATTAAGAGGATACATCCACCAACCTAATTTAATATCCTAAAATCATATCTAAGCGAGCGTCAGATTGAATCAAAGGCCAACGAGGAAATCTCCAGCCAGTCTCTTAGGGCCACTACTGTACAACGTGCTCCATAGCTCGGACCTACGGAATAACCACGGATGCAAAAGTAGGTACATTTGCAGATGATGCAATGATACTTGCAAGTAGCTAAGATCCTGTGGTAGCCTAAGCTAATCTCCAGAGACATCTGAACCTAGTCGAAGCTTGGTTGAAGAAATGGAAGATTAAAGTAAATGAAGCTAAATCAACGCATCCCCACGTTCACCCTCTGTAAAGAACAATGCCCTCCCGAAAATTTTGTTTGTGTCGTGTTAATTTATTCTAATAAGCGCCCCGGCGGTTAATCATTTAGGGCATCTATCTTTGCAGCGTTTAAAAAGGTGCGGTATTTATTAGAGTGCGATGTTTATTTCGAATCAAACCAAATCCACATTTCTATTCTTTTGCTATCCATCTCAAAACAATTGTATTACAACTTAGTTTTAATACAAAACGACTTCGTTTTAATATCACATACGGAATTCAATCTGAATGTGGTTAACGTGGATTGCTCTACCAACTTTTGACGTTGATTGTGTGCACGTCCCATAAAGATGCGGCGTTTATTTCATTCGACATCATTTTCTTGCGGTGTCTATTAGAGTGTGGCGGTTATTGGAATTACGTCTCCAATTAGAAAAAAAACCCGTATTTTTACTTTAGTTAATAAAAACATATAATGGTGATCACAGAAAAATATGTAAGTGATCTTGTGGTAATAAGGCACAGCATAATAAAGCCCATGGTATATTCGTAGTAGAATATACAGTTTAAATTTCCTATTGACGCCACTTACCGAACTAGTGGAGTATCAATATTACTCAAAATGTTAATCTAATAACATGCGATGCAAAAGGTTAAATTGAAGTGTGTGTTACCAGGCAATTATCATTTCATTAAGTGATTTAGTTTAATTTAAACCATTTAAAGTTTACTGTCTATAAATCGTGTAGTTTTCTTACAGAAATATAGTACCTACTGAATTTATTATCTTGAATTTACAACTTGCAATTAAAAATTATTGATTGAGGTTACAGAATCGGGCCTTAATTTCTGCAATGCCTATTCGCACAGGTTTTAGTTTTCATATAACTACTATTTTCCTCAGAAAATGGGTAAAAAGCAGTGGCGGCTGTTATACACCAGCCCGGACTCGGTAGTTCTTATACACCAACCGTCACTGCTACGGACGAAATTTTAAATAGCAATAATCAAAAATTAAAAATAATTTCCGGAATTACTTTTTATATGCATAAGCAAAATATAATTTCGATTAACACCTACTGGAGCCACCCCAGCCTGAGGGCGAAACCGAGTAGTACGGCAGTCGAGGCGTCACCAAAGCGGCTGTGCCCGCGTTTTGTCTTCAATGTAACATGTACGGCAGAGGGGGGTATTAGCTAGTCCTATGCGGTGCATATGCTTATTCAGTTTGCAGCGGCCCAGTGGCGGTCAGTGGCCCTATAACTTGGCGAAGAAGAAGCAGGCAATATTTTGCCATCCTGGACGATAACTTGGGAATGGATTTACGTGCCTGGCAGCATGCAATTGCAGACCCCCATCTGTTTTCATGCAGAATGATAGTTCGTTGTTTTATTAGGTCGCTGAGTGTCACTGCGGTGAGAGGTAGGGCAGAGGCAGGTGAGAAGTAAGGGAAAGCGCAATCCCAGGCCCGCCAATCCGTCGGAAGCCATGTTGCCTGGGTTTCCTTTGTGTCCCTTCACCCGTACGAGTGATACGATATTATGGGCAGCGATCGCCTCAAAGGTGTTGTAGCATTGAAGCGCCCAACTCAAGGCGATCCTGTAGCTATTTAGGACCTTTAGGGCACATTGGCTATCGTTGTAAAGAGCAATGTACTTCCCTCTAATGGCCCTCGCGTGAATCTCAGTCGCACCTTGCAGGATTCCCAGAACCTCCCACTGCAAGGCTTAAGTCATTTTTTAGTTTCGGTGAGAAAATTCCTGCTCCGGCACCTGTTGCGGTTTTTGACCCATCCGCGAAAATGGAAATAGTTGGAAATAGTAAGACGTGGGGTCAATGTGACACTATCGTTTGCGGAAGCCAAATACAGGGAGCACGCAGTTCTGTGTGACCCCCTCTCGAATGACGGTAACATGGCCAGGCGCCCTCTCCACCGCGTCCAGAAAATCGCTAGTTAGTAGTCTTATAATCTTAATGGTCTTTACAAAAGAATGTGGCATTTCGAAAAGAATTATTAAGAATCATATTAAAACTCAATGTTCCGAGAACGAGAACTTTGGACATTAGCACAAAAACACGGAATAAGAATGAGAGGATAGCATTCCTCAGGAAAATTAAAAGCATAACAAGAAGAAATAAAATACGAAACATTGATAATAATCAAGCCTATAAATGACAAAATCGCAGAAAATCACTGGTTTGGACATGTATGCCGCATGTCATATTACCATCACCAAGATTTGCTTAAAAAGATGTCGGGACAATGACATAAAGCTATAAATTGTAAAGCTGCAGATCTCGGAACAAGATAGTTTTTCTATTGTATTCAATAAGAAAATAGTTTAGGTTAACAACCTAATTAGTACTAATATCGGCTTTATTATCTACAAAGGCATAATTTAAGGCGCAAAGTAATACCTTTGAGTTATAGCATATCATAATTCGTTGATATTGCTTTTGCATTATGTTGGGTTAGATAGACCTCTGCGTTGTTTGAGACTATTAAGGTTTTGAGAAACTCAATAGATTTTTGACGAAATATGTATTGCCATGATCTTATACAGCATCTTGCGGTGATTCGAAAATTCATCGTTAATTAGGTTCGTGTGCCAGGGACGCTATCGCTACCATCAAATTGTTTATCATCAGGGTTAATTAAATACGCGCAGGACTTCCACCTACACGATTGATATTTGAATTTAATATTAGTTTCCAATAATATCTGAGGCTCAGTAGGTAAAGACGGTTTCTGTTTTGTAGGGAGTAAGGGGAGTTCAGCCAGCGACAATTAATGGGCATAAAAAAATTTGCTAAATCAAAGAATAGTATATTGTTTCTATAATTTGTAAATTAACATAAACAATTACACATCACACAACACACAACAGAAAGGTTCTGAAAAACTTTCACACACTACATCGCCGGTCCACCAGCCGAAGAACGACGCGCCAGTGGAATTAACCGACCTCATATTGCCACCATACAGTCTTGAGGGCGTTCAGGAAGGCCGTATGCTGCTAGTATAGTTTGGAAAGCGTCGACAATGCAGTTACATAGCGGTACAGTACATAATAATAGATTGCTCTTGTAATGATGACAGGGATACTTGAGATGGTAACGGGAGGAATGGATTATATGAATATAAACAAATTGAAAAGTCTGAAAAGTCAGAAAAGGAAAGTCTGTGAGTGAAATTAAGAAAACGAGTGCTAAAGAAGGGGTGATTAGAAAAGTGGAGTGGATGAAGATTTGGAAGGAGTAGAACGACGAGGGTACAGAGAGACAGAAGTGGGTGGTACACATCTTACACACATACACGGGTTATATTAGATTAGGTATTTGATAAATTTATTCATTCGTTGAATTATATGTTCGTATTATTGTTATAGTAACATTGCTAAATTATATTTTCAAACACATCTTTAGGTTTTTCGATATTATTTGAGTAGGTTGCAATTTTTTGATTAAGTCATTATAATTTAAATTAGCAAGTGTCAGTTAATTGTCATTCAGAAGTTGCCCGGCTTGTGTCAACTTGACATAAATAAAAAGAATCTAAATTTACTATTATTTAAATTCATTAGAAATTAAATTTACCATTTTGAAACATTGCAGGATATGTTAATAATTTTGTTTTCTTTACATTTTATACTTATTATTATTCATACTTATTATACCAAGGTTATTTAACATAAGTTGATTTTTGTTGATCTTAATGTCAATGTACGCATTTATTTCGTTTCAAGAAACTAAAGGAAACGTTGACATTAAATTAAAATCGAAATATTTTATGTGGGTTTTCACTGCCTACTCCTAACATTTACCCCCTAAAAAGGACATGAGAATAGGCGACAGGATATTCAGTAGGTATGCTTTTATGAAGTGTGAAGGAAAGATTTCTTGTTTCTATGAAATGGACTTGTTTTAATTGCGGTTTTGGAAAGATATATTACTTATTTGTACTGCCAAAAAGATTCCTGTGAAACATAAAAATGACGTGGCAATTGATAATTTCTTAATGTTAATGAAAAAAAATGTATATTTATAGATATGTATGTACGAATGAATTCACGGTCACCGCCTATTATGTATTTAGCGCGACGATAACTTCACAATTGAATTATATAATAAGAAATAAATTAATAAGCGCGAGATAAGAATGTAAATTGATGTAAATATAGAAGTAACACCATACGGGGATTGTTGAAATGAAATCGTGACGTTATAAATTATCGTTCCACTTAACATTCGTTATGATAGTGTATCGCCAACTTTTCCTACATAGTTTGTTTGGCGTTTGGTGTGAAATATGGTTGAAATTAGAAATTTAAATGGAATACACGAATGTAAGTGAACGGAGTTTGCCGCCTACTTCTTTTCTACTAGGATATTTACTGTTAGCAGCTAGTAATTAAAACGCATATTTTAAAAATCGTAGCCAGTCATTATTGTGTACTTGGTAGTAGGGAAACTAGCCTATGCACTCAGGTTTATTTGCATTGCGTTTCCACATTTGACAGATGTTGAACATATTATTCTGTACGTCTTACTTATCATATAGATGAATCGGCTAAAGTTACACAGCCGGCATCAATTTGAATTCTATTGCTGTTTTATACAAAGAAATTTTGCATAATTTTCTTTGCCACTTGAAGTCTCTTTGATTGAATAATGCATATGTGCTGCTCAGATTCGATCGATTTAATAAGAAGTTAATACAGTAGATGGCGCTTGAAGTCGATTCTGTCTTACCGGTATGCACGACATTCAAGATGATGTGTGATTCAAACCGAATCATTCAAGTGACATTTCTTATTATTTTCAGTCACGGCCTCCTATAACCTGTATTTAATGATACACTTGCAGTCTCAGCCTCTGCGCGACAACAATTTTTAAGCTAACGAAGTTCTCGCAACTGTGAAAAGTGATAAAATGTCATGTATGTACTTCGTCATATAAATGTTGTGTCGATCATTCGACCAGTTTCTGTTGCATACATATATGGCCTTCTTCTTGTTGGAAAATGAAGAAGAAATATAACTATTTTAGTGAAAAGCTACCGCGGGGCTTATTTTGGATATGGTATCGGGAATCAAGATAAACATTAGGTTTCACATCAGGTTTGGTGTATTGCGTGGAACAATTGAGAAAATGTTCTCAAGGGCAAAACAGTGTCTTGATTTTGTGAAACCTATGATATGGTTTGAACCCGTGACTCATTCATAATGTCACTTTTGCCGCACAAATGTGAAAGGGCTTAACACTAATAATAAAAAAAAAAAGTAACATATCCCAATGTGTCTTGAGTAGTTAAGCGAAGACACCCTTGGACCTAATCCTCAAGTGCTCAGCCCTGCACCTGATTTGGTATCGCCAGACTCAGACATGCGAAGCGGAAATTCTCCACCTCTTCTGGTCATTCCATTCCTCAAAACTTTACGCCTGCAGAGCTTTTGATTCAGTAATAATCTTGGTGCAATAAGGGAAGAGCAAGGGAAAAGATTTCGTCAAGGGATAGAAAAAATACTATCAAGGTCGTTGGAATCTAAATATGATGGCAAATTACTGCTGGAATTTAAAGCGAAACATGGATCGTGACCATAAAAAAATGTGAAAAAGCGGTCATTTGTCGAAAAAAGGAAACGCAGTCGAAAACTAGCTCTAATACAAAATAATTAAGGTATTTAAACTGGTTCACTACTATAAGTTACTTGCAAGTAATATGAGTCCAGCCAGGGACAGGTGATGGGTATAAAAATGTTACTAAATGAAAGAATACTTTATTTTTTATATATTGAAAATTAACATAAAATCATCACGCATTACATTACGCAACACAGCAAAGGGGCTTGAAAGGTTTTTATACATTACATCACAGACTTACTAGACGAATAATGAAACGCCAGTGCAGTTTACCGAGCCCAAGTTGCTAGCATAGGATGGTAAGACCGATCAGAAAGACCGCTGATGTGATAATCCATCGACGTAGCATTACGGAGTAGTGCAGTGTGTGTTGTTGTGATAGTGACAAATATATGAGATTAGTAAAAATAAACAAACCGTGAAAGTCAAAAAGTAAAGTTTGTCAGCCGTATAGAAAATAGGGAAATAGTAAGTGCAAAGGAAAGGGTGATTGGTGAAGTGAAGTAAGAAAGAAGTGAAGGAGTTGAAGCGAGTAGCGGCGGCACAAGAAGAAAGAACGGGGCGGAACATATACATACACACACATACAAAGGGTAGTTAAGGTATTTGTCAATTAAATTTATTCATTAAAGTTTTATGTACGTATTTATTGCGATAGTAATATTTCCAAATTATATATTCCAATGAATCTTTAGGTTGCTTAGGTTGTTTATTAAGTCAAATTATAATAAATTTATCAACTGCCAAATAATAGTTCGTCAAAGTTTCCCGGCTCCTGTCAACTTGACATAAAAAAAGAACTAAAATTTATATTATTTAAAATTCATTAAGAAATTAGAATTTACTAACATTGCAATAGTTACAGGTTAAAATGTAATCTGTATTGATTCATTTCGTTCATCTGTAGATACAAAGCATATGTCGGGGTTATAAACTATACCTGATAAATTGATTAATTTCGGACATGTGTTAATCAATTTATTGTAAGGTAAAGAGTGATCCCCTACAGTGTGTTTACTATAAGTTACTACTAAAATCAAATCTTTATGATAGAAAGATATTTGTGGTACGTTGTGAATGCGTAGAGATATACTGAACAAATATACACAATATAATCGAAACCCTGGACCAAAAGTGTAATTTTGCAGGTCTGTGAATTATTAACACGTTAACTGTATTAGCTCTTATTTGATTGTTTGGATTTCACTACTACAGTAAAAAAAATTTCAACTAAAATACAACTTCCCATAATGTTTACGTCGTATTCGGCTTAAATAAATGTAAACTATTTGTTTAAATTATCTATTGACATGTTTTACGTCAGTAATAACACACACGTATTTACAAAAATCATTTACATTGCATATCTTCGCACAATACGTTCGTTGGCCGTAGACTAAGTACACAGTCATTGTAAAGAAATTAGGTTTCAATTGAAGGCCAATCAATAGCTATTAACTACGGGTTATTTAATATGGCACACGTATGCTATTTGACATATGAACGAGGTTATACTTAATGATTGTGTCCATAAAATTTTCTAATCCGTATATGTGTATTAAACCATTTTTATAGGCAAAAGTATTTACTTTTTACTACATTGTATTTATACTAAACTATTAATTTTAGTAATGTTCGTATTTTAATCACAATATTTAATTTCATTCGTAATTTGAAATTATAGATTGCGTAGATAATTCAAACTACAGTTTAGTATCAGCTTATACATATATTCAAATTAAACCCTAACCTAAACTAACAGACTAACTTACTGGAATATAGTACCAATCATCCTTCAAATTGTTTAGAAATTGTAGGTGACTTAATCCTTGTTAATATTCAAATTGTTTACCACGGGGTCTTTTATATGCAAATTGCAATTATAGGCAAATGTAACGTATAATTCCAGCACTAATAGCGTCCCGAAGGGTATTGCCACAACAGATGTTTTGGGCCTAAAATGAGAGTAGTTAAAGTGAAATGTTGTGGAAGTTGTATGCTTGAGTACGTTGTAGTCTTTTATATTTTTGCAATTTAAGAAAACTAAGTACATATATACCTCTGTATTTCACTTTAGCACAATGTAAAAAGAAGCTTAATATATTTTTCTTAATGCTATTGATTATTATATACATATGTACATCTCCAATTTTGTTTTCATTAGCGGTGTTTTTGTTTTCCTAATTAGTCGTGGAATGTTTTGAATGACGTAAGAGTTTAAAACATGGCTAATAAAACAATGCGGTTTTATCGAGAGGTCCCATGCACTGCACTTTCTCATTAAATAGTGGGAATTGACTTGTTATATTGTATTCAAATTGAAGATACCTGAGAATTATATATACCAACAGCTATTAACCTTGGGTGTTTCTTTTTCGTATAGGATTGTTTGAAAAGTTAAAAGTAAAGACAAAAATTCCTACATTAAACGTACAAATGTAAAACTATACAGTGCGGAGGTAAATTGTGCCCCCCCCCCTCTCCTCGTAACTTTTGAAATGAATGAGATGGAAAAACGAAATAAAGACGAGGTGAAATTAGAGGCAAAGTAGGATATTTTGGTTACAGCGCGATGCACTGGACTCGAAACCTATGATTGAAACATGCACCATCTTATCTTTTATTGCGGACATGTCCGTAAAAACATAGAAAATCGTTTATATAGGCGTAAACATAATAAAAATATCTTGCAAATGAGGTTCCATATGAACATCCTTTCCATTTAAAATTTTAAAGATAACAGCGGCATCTATCAGTTTTCAGTCAAGTGCATCTCGCTATAACCAAAATACATAGTTTGCCTCTAATTTTAACTCGTCTTTGTTTCGTTTCTCTATCTAATTCCTTTCAAAAGTTACGAGAGGGAGCCCAATTTATTTATTATTTATTATAGCAGTTATTTATAGCGTTGCGGTGATTCGAAAATTCGTTGTTAACGTAATAGATTTAATGCCGCTGATATTGTCGCTAACGTAAAACTACTTGTTTTCATCGTTAGTTGAATGGGCATAGGACTAGAACCTACACGATTGCTATTTGAATGAATATTCCTTAATCTTCAAGGCTCAGCCGATAAAGGCGAACTCTGTTCTGTAAGAAATAAAGGCGAACTCTGTTCTGTAAGAAATAATAGTAATGAGTCCAGACAGGAACAGGTGATGGCTATAAAAATGTTACTAAATCAAAGAACTCTTTTTATGTTTATATATTGTAAATTAACATAAAATCATCACACAACACAGCAAAGGGGCTTGGAGGAATTTCATACATTACATCACAGATTTACCGGACGAAGAATGAAAAGCCAGTGCAGTTAAACGAGCCCAAGTTGCTATCATAGAATACCAAGAACCAAATAGGAAGACCCTTCGCTGATGTTACAATTAGAAAACTACTGACGTAACATCTACATCGCGGTGTATGGAGTGCGTATACGGGAAGGAGAGAAATGCTTGCTGTTGCGATAGTGACGAAAATATCAAAAAGTAAATAAATTGTGATAGTCAGAAAATAAAGTTTGTCAGTCGTATAAAAAGAATAGTGATCTAGCAAGTGCAAAGGAGAGGGTGATTGGAAGAGTGTAGTGAGAAAGATTTGGAGGAGTTGGAAAGAGTGGCGGCGGTATAAAAAGAAAAAAACCGGGTTTAACATAATATATATACACACACATACAAAAGGTAGTTAAGGTATTTGATAATTTATTTTATTCATTAAAATTATCTGTACCTATTCATTGTGATAGTAACATTTCCAAATTATATTTTCAATACATGTTTAGGTTTTTGGTTTTCTAAAAGATTATAATTCCTTTATTAGGTTTCTTTTTTAAGAATTGCATTTATTGGTTATTTATTTTTTATGGTTACAATAGAATTATTAATATAATATAAATTTTGTTCAAGTTAACTGGCTAGTTTTATTTCTAATAGGAGCCAGTGTTTATTTTCACAGTTTCATACACTAATCTGAAATTACATTCTGTATTCTGCTTTCTGCACAATAGTAAAAAATATCAAATGTAATGCCCTATAATTTTCTATCTTATTATTATTTAACCTTAAAAATAAGAGTGATTTACAATGAAGTTCCCTATACCTTACATTTTAAATAAATGAGTTAAGTTAGCGATGACCGAGATGATATAAAAAAATTACTGTAGAACTGTCAATATTGTCTAAATAAAAATGCCAGAGCGCCTTAACGATAGTTGTTAGATAGCGGTGTTTGACATTTTTCTTCAGGAAGCTATAAGAAATCAAGTTTGTCAACTTTTATCAATGAGGCCCCGTAGAAAATGTACAAGGTTTCATGACTTTATCGCCACTTTGAGTTATAGTTAGCGAAAAGTTGTGTTGATTTGCTGCTTTCAGTAAAGAAAGCTGATCAAGTTAAACTAACGCCCAAAAAATTCTGCTCTTATCCAGGCGCTCAACATGGGATTCACTTAACGCCCTTGACCACTCGAGCTGAAACCTCTCACGACGATGTTATTTAGCTATTAATGGAACCTGGTAATCCTTCATTTTAGATGCGATCAACTACAGTTAGAAATTGTAAATATACAGACTTCAGACAAAACTTAAACCCATGTGGTGTGTGACAAAATAAGCTGATAAAAGGTAATTAGCACCATTTCTCACTAAAAAGTGTTTACAAATACGATGTTAGTGCCAAAAAATAATAATTAATAATTTAAATAATGATAATTTCTGTGGAACTATTACTATTACTATATTACTTGGATAACTAGTGAAAATCATAAAGTTATAGGTATTGAATTTAGGGTTCAAGAAGTTTGTTGCGGGCGTAATTCATAAGATTGTCTTTTCTATGTGAGCACATGTTTACAGAAAAATATAAAATACAGTGTAGATATGGTAGTCAATAAGTGTCTTGTTTGTTGAAAAGACATCGAATTCCGAATATATTTATTGAAGGCCACCGAATATTTACATAAAAACATACGCAATTTAGTCGAATTACTAGGTGCTTCGATTTAAGGTATGTACACACTGCAAAAGAAGTTTCATTGACTGCCGTTATGTGGGACAGGGTTAAATTTAACCGGCAGCGTTCAATGTTAATTCGTAATGGCTAATGTTAGTCAGCGCATTCGAATGCCAGATGACACACCCGTGTTGATTCCGCTTTCGAGAGATAGAGGTGTATGTACAATGTTTTCAATTATTGACCAGTTTTTAAAAACATCTTGCATGAAAAAAAGAAATTCGACTTGGTTTTAATAACGTGAAAGTATATAACACACTAATAACTTTCATGCATGTGTGTAAATACATACCTATGTACCTATACAAAAGTCTACATAAGTCATTCATTGTACATATTTATTTTCAAAGGCATGATTTACTGGATGAATGAGAAATATGTATTTAAGTTAATATAATCTTCTGAAAAAAAAATACAGAAAGCGCGTAGCGTCTGCTGGCCAGTTGGTCAATAATTGAGGGCGATTGTTTACGTAGACATGCTAAAAATAACTCATTAATAACATGCACACGTACGGACACGCTGAAACTTCAACTTCGCTTCCTCACAACAATCCATGTGATATTGGATTTTTTTTTATCATCTTCCTGCTTTCGCTATATTTTCGTATGGGAATATATTAAGTTTGGAGGTAGGACATTTGTACTCGGGGATGCGTAAAATGTAATAGTCCATTGCTTTTTTTCATTTTTTTGTGGCCGGATGTTGTAGGCACCCAGTCAATATCTGTACGAGGTGTATAAATTAAGTAATGAGACTGACAACGTAGCGTTTGATATGGCACCACGGGAAGCACGGGACATGGAGGGGCGACAAGTTGACATAGTAATACGCGCTCAGTGCAAGTTTGAACTCGATCAAGTAATTTGGTTGTCCGCAGTCGTTTTTCCCGTGAACCTGGTTTTCGTAGTGCGTTCTACAAATGAAAGACATTAATTTCGAGCAACGCTGTGCTATCAGGTTTTGCTTCAGGCTTGAGCAAAGTGCAACAGAACTTTTTGCAAAACATCAGCAGGCCTACGGAGACAGTGTTTTGTCAAAAGCCCAGGTTTTTCGGTGATTTAAGGCATGTTCAGAAGGAAGAGAGTCGATGGGAAATGAGCCACGCAGCGGAAGGTCTTCAACTGCAAGAACCGATGGCAATGTCGACAAAATCCGCGATCTTGTGCGTTCAGATTATCGATTGACGGTCAGAATGATCGGAGAACAGTTGAGTTTGTCTCACATCACCGTTTATCAAGTTTTGATTAATGAATTGGGAATGAGAAAGAACTGCTGGAAAATGGTTCCAAAAAACCTTTCTCAGGAACAAAACGACATCAGGAGAGAAAGGTGCCTTGACTGGAATCGATTGAAACTAATGAAAAGACATCAACAACAATATCCTGCATCATGCCAATGCGCGTTGTCACACAGCAATTTTCATAAACGGTTTCTTGGCCTGTAAAATATTTCTGTGGCTCCTCAGCCTCCTTATTCACCTGATTTGAGTCCGTGTGACTTTTTACTCGTTCCAAGATTGAAAATTCATCTGAAGGAACATGATTTTGGGACACTCGAATATATTCAAACGGCTCTAACCGACCAGCTAAAGGCGATTCCAATATCCGAGTTCCAGCACTGCTATTAGGAATGGAACAACCGTCTCCAACGCTGTATGGCTTCCCAAGGGAGTTATTTTGAGGGAGACAACGTTCAATTGTAAATATGTTCAAATAAAAATATTTAAAAATATCAGTCTGATTACTTTATTTGCACGCCTTGTATGCTTTACTACGTGGCAGATGACCAGCGGTTGGGTGTATATATAAATTGCCAAGTTACCTCTGACAAAAAAAATTATGTGTTTAGTCATCGTTTTTAATAGCGTAAGAAAATTGAGCTTGATTTAGAAACTTACGTTCGACCTGTTGCACATGCTGAAAAGGTCAATCATCAATCTGCATGTTATATTAATACAGTGGCGTAACTGTACAGTGGTAGAACTGACAAAGTGTTAGGGGTTCCCAGCTTTATAGGGCTTTAACTTGGGGCAGTTTAGAAATCGCCCGATTTTGTTCAAAATATTCGACTCGTCACGTTTAGTGACTAACACTCTAGCTCTACTCGTTTGCCTCCTGCGGAAGAAAATTTGATAAAGTTATTGTGGACAACACAAATCTTTTTCTGTGATTTTGCTTAACTTCACGGTTAAATTTTATGTAGTTGACGAGATAAATAATTATATTGTTATTTTTCCCACAAATCCAAAATTTAGTGATTTAGAAAACTTAGAATGCAATGTGATGTAGTGTTTTTGAATGTTCTTGACAATTTAATTAAAATCAATTTCTTGTACATATGTTACACCGCGCCAATTTAGATTCACATATGCCGTCTTGTCTGCATTTTGAATATTCATAGTAGCACCTAGGAAATAGGCAGTTGTTTTGAAGAATATTGAATTGCCCGCCGAAAGTTATTTATTTACCTTTTCAATTTTGTAAACATAAACGTGTTTACCTGTCCTTTGTTGTGGAATCTAGGAAATTTCCAATGTGTATGTATCAAGTAACCAAATAAGTTCGTGCTGTTTTTGATGGTAAAATATAAATATTTATAAAAAACAATAATGCACTATTATACTTCAAAGTAATTCCCATCACACTCAATGACCTTTTGTCAACGTGACACCATTTTTTTATGCCGGTGTTCTAGAACTCTCTGGATTCTGAATCAAAAAATTGAGACTGCATTTATTACCTTAACTCGAGTTTTGAAATGCCTATGCTTCATACAGTCGTTAAGAGACGAAGAAAGGTGGTAATCCCTTGGCGAAACGTTAGGAAAATATGGAGGGTATGGATACTGATACAATACAAGTTGGCAGTGATTGTTTGACCCCTTTCCAAGAATTCCTTTTGTTGTCTACCAAACACAATAACATTCTGTCTGGGTGCAAGGAAGCTTTGGGAGTGTTTGATACCGAATCAGTAGGCGATAACCAATGATAGAATTTGAGTACAATATCGACTTTTCGTCGCAGGTTCACAACCGATCAAGAATTGGTTCAGCATCGTTGCGTGAAATGTTTACCGAACAAAGGATGAGACGACTTAATTTCTTGTCATTTGACAGTTCATGTGGAACTCATTTGCTTAACTTCCACCTCTTTCCTAGCTGATGAAGGTGCACACGAATGGGTGCATCACTCACATTCACTCACACTTTCCGCAAGCTCTAGATACGTTGTACTGGAATTTTCCTCTAAACCTGAATACCCTCGTTGTTAATGATCTTCCGTCTCATAGAGCGTGCTTCATCGATTAAGCTGAGATCTCCCGAAGAATATTTTGAAACCACTTTTGTGTTGTTCGATCACTTACTGCATCATCGCCGAATACGGTACATATTTCTTTGCGCCGCCACTGCAGTTTTGGTATCAAGTTTGTACCCATAGAGAAAAAAACCTCGAATTAAAGTTTTATTTGTTGCCACTTTCAATTATTTAATAGTTTAACAGTTGTTATTATGAATTAACAACTTAAAAAATATCAATTGCTCGCTACTTTATACAAAAATCGCAAGAACTTATTTGGTTATTTGATATTTACCACACACTGACTGGATAGAAAGTATTCCAAATATATTGTTTAGGTCACTAACTTTATTTCCTGTTGATCTTTTATCCTAAATATATACATACATACCTTTAAACTACTTTTATTATGTAAACCTTCTTTTTATTTCTCATTTTTGTGTAAATTGTCTGTACTTTCCCAGTATTAATTGCAAAACATTAATGCCCCTGTAGTTCTTCTGAAGTGATTAATGATGTCTTTCGAGACGTTTTTCCAAGAATTGTATGCATTATGCACATATCTATACTGAAGTGAATAATTACTTCAGATATGCTGATATGAAAATGGAGTTAACGATGAGAAGATGGGTAAGATAATTGCGGGTATTGTCGGAACGCTTTTTAAAATCAACGAAGGAAAGTAGCGTATGCCTTCCTTTGTTTTCCTTTTGCACACATAATAAATATAACGGCATAATACTACAGTAGTACATACAACTAAATAGGCACAAACATAACAGCAAACAACTGGTTACGGGAAGCCTTCTTTATTTGTTAGGTTATTATAAAACTTATGTGGAAGTTTTAATATTGGTTTGTTTGTGTAATATCAACGTGCTAAATACACAAGTATCCATGTTGACATGCGAATGTTATATTATTATTAATAATAAGATAAAAATAAAACTATCATGTGTTAAAATCGTTATTTGCAATACTAGCTTATGTTTTCATCAATTGAAATTATTGATAAGTCGTATATATGATTGTCAATCCGGCAAATAAACTTGAAGGTTAAAGCGACGAACTATTATATCATGTTGACAGAGAAATCATTATACAAATCAAGTCAAATTTGCATTAATGGTCAATAAAGAATATAGCCCGAAGGTGTTGAGGTGGAAGATCTGAGGTTATTCAAGATTAGTAGGCGAAATAGCACAACTCACTGGTTTGATAAGCAGGGAAAAAGTTAAAAATTAAAAATACCCTTACCACCTCGATGAGTGAAGAACTCCTGTCAGGATTTTTAAGGAAAAAGTTATGGTATCACCATCAAATTTTGCTCAACTATTTCACTAAATTAGGGTTCGTAATTTAATTGCAAATAGATTGATTGATTTTAAGAATACAGTAGAAATTGGTGAAATCACTGAGTATGTTTACATGATACCTTTAAGCAGGATTAATTATTACCGTCGTTAGTAATCTGGATTATAGGTAGCCGTTTACACCATAAGCATTTACAAAATTCATTTAGTGTTAGGTATACACCGACAGAGCAAAAATGATTGTCATGTCTGAAGTTGCGGTAAATGAATAAGAAAAAGACAAACAAATATATATATAACGGGTAGGACAATGGAAGACAATGTTGCTGCAAACTTCTGACATGACAATCATTTTTGCTCTCTCCGTATTACCATTACCATTAGGTAATTAGGTATATCAATATGTACTGTAATGATCTTCTCAACAACATCTTGTCGTTTCATTGTTATTGTAAACGTTTGTGAGCCAGGAAGCAATCGCTGCCATCGAATTGTTGATCATCTGGGATAATTGAATACGCGAAAGACTGTCACCTATACGATTGGCATTTGAAATTTAACATTAGAGATTCCATTAATATCCGTGACTCAACCGGTAAAGACGGTCTCTGTTTGGTAGGGAGTAAGGGTAAGGGAGTCCAGCCAGCGACAACAAATGGGCATAAATATTGTTACTAAGTCAAAAAATACTTTATTGTTTCTATAACTTGTAAATTAACACAAACTATTATACATCACACAACACTACACAACATAAGGGTTTTGAACAAGTTTTATGCACTACATCACGAATCTACCATACGAAGAACGATACGCCAGTGGAATCCTTCGATTCTAAGTTGTGACCACAGAATCTCGAGGGCGCTCAAGAAGGCCATATACAGTATAGTGAATGAACCATTCGACAATGCAATTACATCGTAGTACAGGACAGTAATAATGGATTGCCGTGGTGACGATGACAGAAATATTGGATGGTTGCGAGAGTAACGGGGAGAAAAGAAAATAAACAAATTGAAAATTGTAAAAGTCAGAAAAAGTAAAGTTCGTGAGCAGAAATAAAGAGAAAATAGTAAGAAAGAGAGTGATAAGAAGGAGTGAGGAGAAGGAAAGTGAGGTGAAGGAAGTATTGGAAGGAGAGAAAGGAGAGACGAGGCCGCAGAGAAGAGAGAGGCGGGTGGAACACATAATCACACATACACAAGTTATATTTTATAAGGTATTTGATATTAATTCATTCGTTAAATTATATGTGTGTATTATTGTTAAAGTAACATTTCGAAATTATATTTTCAAACACGTCTTTAGGTTCTTCTTATGCTGTACCTACCCTTTCATTTGGCTTTGTTGCATATTACTTTCTTTTTGCTTTATAACTATTGTTTCCGATTTATACATTTTATTTTTTATCTGCAATATTGGATTTTTTGTACGTTAGGTATCATTATTATGTATATGACTTTTTTTATAGTGTATTACTAGAGCTATTATATATTATTTTCTAGATTCATGTATCAGATTGAGATAGTATTCTGTTATACCTTATCTTTCGTTCGCTATCTGTGCAGGATTATCGAAACTATTCGTTGCTTTCGTAAATTCCTCTCATAATCAGAAAGTTTCAACGGCATAGAGAAGTATGTATAATCGTAATTCTCAACTGGAACTTGTTATGAATATAACTGGTCTTCTTGCAGGCGGAAAACATGAATTAAGCAAGATGACATTACGGTTACAGTGAAGATTTTCATTGTAGATTGCACGCCAGTTGCGTTGCGTGGGTTCCGAGAATATGATTGTGCTTAATACTTCAAATTCTACGGTATCATGAGCAATGACATGGTTTACAATTAGTCGGTTACGCCCGCTGTTTCTCTAAACGAAGAATTTTTAATAGTATTTTTTTTTCGAAGTCATTTAGGTCTAATGAGCACATTCACATCAATTTATGTGACCCTCCTACACAGATTATGTCTGTAGTTATTTTGATTTTGACATTTATCTGTGCACTTATTGTTTCTATAAAATGCGCTTTACATTGTTATTGCGTGTTAAATATTATTTATGTATTTAAGTCATACGTAATCGTAGGTGGTTGTATGAAAATTTATAATGCTGTATACGCATTATAGATTATGATCAATATGACTTTGGTAGATCGTTTTTTGCATTTAATGGGATGGATTTGTGCAACAAACATTTGCTTGAGTTTCTTGTGAGTTTGAGTTATTCGTGTGTTTAATGTTGTGACATAAATCTAATAATAATATAAAAATAACAGATAACAAAAAATTATGATAAATAATATAGAACAGCAATTGATTGGGAGTAAATTCATAATTTGAATTTTAGTAATATTCCGGAGTATTTTTTTAAACAAGATATATTTTTTCGCGATTTTTACCAATACTTTAGCAAATTTTGTTCTAGTAAAACTAGGTGCAATTTTTTTTATTAAAAATTGTAAAAATAAAAAGCTCGAATTGAACTTACTATACTGCATATAATATTGATTCGGCCCATGCAGGAAGAGCTTAAATTATTGTTTTTTCTACTGAATGGGCCGATTTAAAATCCCCATCGATTCTTTTTAATGTCAATAACTATTTAAGCACTTAAGTGATTCCTTAATGGGGATAATTTTTTGTATTTCTTTTTGGGAATCTTCACGAGTTTAACTGCTGAATTTCAGCAAGAATTTGTGATACAAGATTGTGTACAAAATAAATTATGTAATAACTTGCTCTACAGGCCGTGAAGGCCTAGGGCTAACAAGATACTATTATTAAGTATTTTCTAGAAGTGCTCTACGAACTACATTCCTCCAGTTTCGTATGTTCCCTCGAATCTCCTATTTTCATTTTCTTTAGATCTTCATCTATTTTATTCATCCATCTCTCTCTTGGTCTCCCCTTTCTCCTTTTTCCTATTGGCTTTCTGGTAAGGGCTATTTTTGGCAACCTATCTCTGCTTAGCCTTTCTACATGCCTCAGCCACCTTATTCTTTTCCAATTTATTCACAAAATAAATTGCGGAACAATTATTTATGATGATGTTTGGATAAAAATATTAAACCTAAGTATCACATTTTCCCGATGAGTTTTATTGCAATAGAGATTTTCTAGTATATTAAAATTTCCTACGCTGTCAGCATGGAAGTTGTCTGTGAATTTTTAGAACTAATGCTGTCTGAATTTTGCGAGGGGCATATGGCTTGGATTTTTTAATGATATAGCTCCATAAATATTTTGCTAGTGTGTCTAATTTTTATATATCGGAGAACTTTTTATGTTAGATTACAAACTTGTGTTAATATTACCAAATTAAATATTTGACGTTCTCGTAGTTTAAAACGCAAAAATATTGTACTTGGTATTTGTCAAGATAAAATGCGTCCTTCAAAAATTGTTTACCCACTTAGAACGTTGACGCGCTTAGATATGTATAGGCCTACGTATACACATAAGCACTTCAAATTCCAAACATAAAACAATTTCTTAAGGACAAAATTCTTAGAAGTGTAAAACTGATATCAAAGCAGTGATTGAACTGCGCACGCGTTTACTGTTATAGTGTGTATTAATTACATATGTGTGAAGTGATATGAGTGGATAAATCTTGAGGGAAACGTATGACCTCGCCTCGCAAGTAACTTCCGGATATAATTCGCAATTCCAATTTAGAAGTGAAGTTGGCCCCAAGTGTCGTCCTTCCCCGAAGATTTGTCTTTCTATACTAACCTAGATTCGGTACGAGCTATCAAGAACTTTTATTGTGAGTCGAAGGTTAAATGATGATGATGCTGTTTTAAGCAAAACTCATTTCAATTAAATCTTGTGTAATCAAATTAGAATATTTTTTTAGAAACATTGGAAATGGATCTATTTCATCCTTCTATTATTTACCCTCGTCGTGGATTTGCGTATTGTTATGATGATAAACTATGGAAAAACATTACCGCTAATGAGACGTGTTTTATTCCGTATTGATTTTCCTAAATTCCAAAACTTGAACTTAGTATTAGGCAGCTCTAAAACAATTAAAATAGAAACAACGTAGTTCTAAGTTATCGCGTCGCAGCTGCGATTGCATAGTTGAAAATTTAATTTTTTTATTTGCCAGTTTTCAAAGTTCATTGAGTGTAAATTTCTGCCTGCGTTATTGTATTTCCTCGACCAACAACAAGATTCCTATTACATCTCCTCCCATAGTATACTATAGTAGTATACAGCGTTAGTACAAAGTCCCGGAACGGTCAAATAACCTTGTCGATTGACAAGTATGTATTTATTTTTTGAAATTTGGTATGGGTATATAGTTAAAAATAACGAATTTAATTTAACATATTCACATTTTCTTCGCTTCCAATTTGAGCAGAAATGCTTCCTACATATTTTTTAACGGGACACCCAGTATATTGTTACATTTTCAGAAGCAGCAATAGAATGTAGAAATATCAACATGATTATTTTTATTGATAAAACGCAATTAGAAAGATTAAAAAAAACTATACTGGGCGTAAGTAGAAGTGAGGTCCTGAAAATAGATGAACTAATGCATGATCCCCTGCACCCCACCACGCATTCCCTACCAAAGAACATGATAAGTACAGTCCTCAAATATGCAAACTATATAATGATTAGGTTCATGTGCATGCTATACTTTTTTTTTCTCCGAATGTGTACGTAAAAACGATTGTGTTGCTTCAGGGTTCACTTTAATTTAATGATCTATCTAATAACGTAAAATCAAGATATCTTTGAAAACACCGACATTTCACTGTAACTTGTTAGACTGTTGTCACAAGTTATTGCTGTCACTACGTTCTCGTTTTGTTGATTAATTACCTTGACAGTAAAGCTTACAGAATCTAAGCAAATTGGCATTTTGATGATGCGTGGATATGGTGACCCTCAATGTTCATTTGTTTATTACTGCTTATCCTTCGTGCTTATATTTAAAAGTACGGTGTATCGGACAAATCCAAAGTACGAAGCATTTCGCCAAGTAAAGATTTACCAAGAAATAGACGCCTAAGAACAGCAACCGATGAAGACACTAGTGTGAACGCTTTACTAACAGTTCAAGAAAATAATCAGGTGCCTACAACGAAATTAGAAGATCTGCCACAAATTAAAAAAAAAGTAAATTCTGCAAAATTAAAACCCTTCGAAATGCATATTGTTCAGGAGTTGACTAAAGATAATTCAGATCGCACACTACTACTATGAATTAATCAGGGAGCAGCCTAAGTTTGAATTCGATCAAGTCATTTGGTTGTCGGTTGTCGGTTTTTTTCCGTGCACCCGGTTTTGCTTCAGACTTGAGCAAACTGCAACAGAAACTTTTGCAAAACTTCAGCAAGACTACGGAGGCAGTGTTTTGTCAAAAACTCAAGTTTTTTGGGTGATGTCAAAGATCAATTGTTTCTTTGACAGCCAGGGAATCGTTTACAAAAAGTTCGTGCCTCAAGGACAGTTAATCAATACTTTTACCGAGAGGTTCTCGAAAGACTCCGAAAAATGGTCATGCGTGTGAGACCAAACATCAAGAGCGATTGGATCCTGTATCATGACAATGCGCCTTGTCAAACAGCAAGTTCTATAAACGGTTTTTTGGCCAGTAAAAATATTTCTGTGGCTCTCCTCAGCCTCCTTATTCACCTGACTTGAGTCCTTGTGACTTCTTCCTCTTCCCAAGATTGAAAATTCATCTGAAGGGTAATCATTTTGGTTCACTCGAAAACATTCAAATGGCTGTAACCGACCAGCTATAGGCGATGCCAATATCCGAGTTCCAGCACTGCTATGAGGAATGGATGTGTGGCTTCCCAAAGGAGTTGTTTTGACAGAGACAACGTTCAATTGTAATTATAATCAAATAAATGTATTTAAAAATATCAGTCTCATTACTTAATTTACAAACCTCGTATTTTCTGATGCAGCAACGTTTTGTCTTAATTTACAATGTTACCGGGCAGAATTGTCGTCACTGATGAACTGAAAACTCTCATTGAATGAATGAAGTACATACAGAAAAAAGTGAATGGATTGGAAACAACATAATATGGCCACTTTTCATAACAGACAGTTTAAATAGTAACGGCTATTTAAATTTATTGAGGAACGAAATTTTGCTAGCACTTACAGCTCTCTTTCCAAATCTAAACAGACCTAATCATCCAAAGGAAAATTTTTGGTTTCAACAGAATGGAGCTCCACCTCATTTTGCTCGTAATGTTTGTGGTTATGCGAACGCAATATTTTCCGTACGCTGGATCGGACGTAGGGGAGCAATTTAATGGTCAGCACGCTTCTTAGACCTATCGCCACTGGATTCTTTCTTGTGGGATCCTTGAAATATCAAGTGTATAAAAATAGACCAAATAATCTTGAACAAATGGAAGGAAGAAAACTGAAAATTCAATCGTATTATGCCACAGGAGATTAAATCGTTCCAAACGGAGCACATTTATTACAAGTCCCATTAAATTTCACTGTTTACACGGATATCTTAATTTTACGCTATTGGACAGTTTTCTTTATTTTTTGTATTGCGCTTTTATCAATAACAATAAATATGTTGATATTTCTGAAAGTAAGAAGTACTTCTCAAACAATAAAGTTATTTGACCGTCCCGGGACTTAGCGTCTATTAACCGTGGGACTGTATTGCGTTTAAATATAAGAAGTTCTTTCAAAGGGATTCCTATTGGTACAACTTCTAAATCACTTATTGAATCAAGAAAAGAAGATTTCTGCCAATAGATGGCACGTACGTTCAAAAATTAAGTATATAAAAATATATTTAAAAAATATATAAATATACCTTTGAGATCACACATTGAATGTTTATTATATGTTTATGGACATTTAATCATATAAAATTCACAGGTACAAAAAGAGTAATTTTCTTTGTGTTTTGTTACTTTGCTTCACGATGAAAATTTAGTTGTGGTTAATGAAAACGGGGATACTTTTTAACCGCTGTATCACCTACGAAATTATTTTGGCGCCTTTGTCTAGGGCGAATGGGAGCCGTAATTACGATCGCTTTGAAAAATCCTGTTTCAATTACCGACAATAAGTCATGCATTAATAAAAAATACCCACTCTCTCGTATGTGTGTTTCAGCACGCGCGGACGAGAATTATGAACTGATTGCATTTCTCTTTGATCGGCTGTTAATTCAATAATGTCGGGAATATCGCGTTTTACCGGAGCCCCTGGCATTTGTATGCATTTCGTTGGTTGAATAATGCGATTCAGGGTGGTATTTTGTTACGAAATTGTTTTTGCTCCGTTGTTTTGTATTTAGCTCTCGTATAGTAGTAGTTTTATAGGTAATTATGATATGGACGAATTGTTTTATGAATATGTAAATTGCTAAAGATGTAAATTATTCTTTTATGACAAATTGCGCTTTACATTGTATTTTTTTTTGGTGCGTTTGTACGACTTTATTATGGTAGCTCCTCCAATCAAATGCAAGTAGGTGCATATGCAGAATAGTCTCCATAAACAATCGATCACTGGCGTATTATTCAAAAACCAACAAAGTGTGTGCAAATTATTGACCGCCCAAATCTGGTTTTATTAGATGGCGCCGTGGTATACAACAAAAGGGATTGTCCATTATGAGTTTTTGGATAGGGGTCAAACCAACACTGCTAACTTGCATTGTGTACATTTTCAATTTTTGACAGCAATTAGACAAAATATGTAAATCAAGTATAAATGTAAAATTAATATTATTTAACCGCCCCTTTGGTTCGGAAGATCGACTATTATTTTGGGAAACGTATTCATTTAATAAAATTAATATAGTTGAGCTTAATTACAGCCATAGAACTAGACACTTGAGAAGTCCATCACATGTCACCTACAACTATCCGTTTCTGTTCAACTGGTTTATTTTCTGTGTGTATTTGTTTCTTTGCGGTGACGGAGGTAATATGCACTGCGCATCCAGAAATAAATACATCCAAGTGGAATACTGGAAACAGAAAAGAAAATATTATCATTTTGAATTTCTACAAACATCTACTCCCACTAAAGTGGGATTATAACCAATGAACATATATTGCATGGGTAACTTCTTCCATAACACTTTGACTGTCATGTGTATCTGTTAGTAACACACTATGGTGGGCACAAACCGCCACATGTATATTCCGATATTCACAGTTGGTTCTATACAATTCGTTTCGTGTATATTAGAATAGCACATTTTATATGCATTTAATAAGCGACATTTTATATCGTGGCCTGAGGGAACGTGAAAATGATCTTATGGATCATCTTACAGGTTTGCACTTTCAGCTAATATGGGAAGGATTATTTTTCGCTAAAATAAAAGCCAATTATTATACCTAACTCAAATCTTTACTTATTCTGATGAAGTTTTATCAATAAGAAGTAACATTTATAAATAGAAAATAAATTCACATAGAAATGTTGATTTTACATGTAATTACATGAATCCTAATCATGACTGCTGAAACTGCCGGGCGTTCTATAGGGGTTACCTCTTCTGTTCTTCCCATGCTTATTAATTTTAGGCATAAGTTCTCTTTGAATTGTATTATACTTACATTTTTGTCTTTGATTTTAGTATATACATTGTGTGCATTTATAATGCTTGTCCCCACCAATAACTTTACTGCAATTTTTCTATACCATTTAATGCTGCGTCTAACGGAGATACAGTAAGGTGAAAGCTGATCGGATACATGGATGAAACTTTTGACGTTGCTGTATTACATTACTGCTTCTGGTTTCATTTTGCCTTCAACTCTCCCTAGAACTTCAACCATAGTATCTTTGTGTGTTTGTGGTAAGGATTAAAACGTCACGTTTATCTTTCCACTTAAAAACAGCAATACCATTCCTTTTTCTTTCTATAATTTCTCCTCTTTTGAGCTTTACAAGCAACACATCCTGAGGTATACCTCTCCTGTTTCTTCTGAGTGTTCCGACTAAGTGAGTTCTTCTATTTAGTAATTTTTCAGCCAATTCTAGACTTGTATATCAATTGTCTGTATAAGCAGTGATTCCTTTATCCAGACATTCTTGCATTAAGTAAAAGACAACTTGCCATACCATCGGTCTTTTCAATGCCACAATAAATTTTAATATGATACGTATATCCTCCAGCAAAACAGAGCTTGAACAGTTTAATCCCAAATTCGTGTCGTTTTCCTTTTATATATTGGCGACATTTCAAGCGACCACGAAATGGCACCATCGTCTTGTCAATGCAAACCTTTTCTTCTGGCAATACAACCCTTTTGAATTTTTCATTCAATAGATTTACCAAAGAACTGATTTTGTAAAGTCTGTCTTCCGAAACGCACAACTCGTTATCAGAAAAATGCCACACTCTGGGTAAAATTTCAAATCTATTTCAGGACATGTAAGTAGCTGCTTTGGAGAAGTACAAGTCAGAACTCCTCCAATAGTCAGAGAGGGTCGGTTTTCTATCTAAGCCCATCCACATTAGCACCCCTAAAAAGCAATGCATTTCATTCTTGTTTGTTTCTTTCCATTTATTCAATCGCGAAGATGGGCCAATACTTTGCTCAGCAATACCATTGATAACATACTAGTACGCATGTAGATTAGTTTGTTCAATCAGCATATCTATTATATCATCGTCCACAAAAAGACGAAAGTAAGCATATTTGTTTTCACTTTTCAAATGAATAACTTGGTATTAACCAATAACCAATTAACCTGTTTTGGGCCAACTTCCTCTTCAAAATCAAAATTTCTTCTATTTTCTATTATTGTTCCCCAATCCCCCGTAGTACTTTCCTCTTCAGCAGACGAATCTTCACTATCAAACTCAGATTCAGAAGAAACATGACCTATGCCAGAAAAACGAACAGACAAACCTAAAACTACTTGAAATAGTTCCTGGAAATACCTTTCCATGCTGTTCGACGCTTTTTACCTGGTGGGGCATCACTCCGTCCATTTGAAGTTGCAGGTTTATAGTCTGGGTCAGCATCAGAACTATTTTGAAACGGATCGTCATCGCTCATATTTTGCATGTCATGCCTGTAATGTAGCTTCCTTTTCATACCACGCCATTTTTCACAAAAATGAAACACTTAACACTATCAACTAAACTCTACTGCAGTATATAGAGAACTGACTATTATATTTCTAACATGTATTATATTGCTCCCTTTATTTCGACAGGAACAGACTTGCATAAATCGTGTAGGTTCACGTATACACGTGGCGTGGATCATTATTTTTTACTTCTCCACCACGTGTATTTTATTTATGCACGCATAAAAGGAATAAGGCAAGTGGAAATTCACATTCCATTAGTTGCAATAAACTGTTTTGAAAATTTTAGCGTTAAAAACGTTACGTGGCGCCAGCGACCCTCCTGCGAAGTACGGCGTGGCAGTCAAACTGTAAAACAATGCTTGCATTCCCTTAATATTTCCGCTCATTACATTAGCACCATCATATGTTATTAGGTAAGACTCGGTCGATCAGCGGATCGAGAAATCGTTCATTCGAACCTAGCCTCGGGGTGGGCAGTTGGATGGGCGAGAAGAATTTTAAGTAGACGTTAGGCCACTAACGCCCACCCATAGCGCTGCCTATGCACCGAGTTCATAAAAGATCGAAGAAAACAGTAGCAATCGCAGTTAGCGAGGATGCAAGATAACACATAATCTATCGCACAATAGATGGAGAAGCAGAAAGACCCCCGAAAGGATAGGCACGGAGTTAGCAATAGTCGTCAATGGAATCACAAAGGAACAAATTTGAATAGGAACGAAAGATAGTGTAGTCAAATAAGTATAAATCGATTTCTAAAGATGTTTGTGAATTTGCAAGAACATTATGACTCATACTTTACTTGTTTGATCTAACTTCGGCAGATGGCACGACAGTAGACAAGGCAAGATTTTAGAAATTATTTTGTTCTAAATTAGGTACATTTTTTTAAACTATGGCATCCAAACATGAACGTAAAACCGAATCAACTTGCTTTCATTTAAATAACAGCAATTAAGTTCTCTTTTTTCATGTGTTTCTCTAAAACGGCAAAGCGGCTGCGTACTAATATTCGTTGTTAGCGTAATTAAGCTTCTGTCCAGACTACAGCTGTATTTTTGCCGAATTTCAGGAGGAGATCGCTTTCATAACGAGATATTTAGACCTTTAACATTTATGCAAATTGGAAAGGTTTTCGTTTCTACGTTCGTCCGTTCCGCTCCTATCAGTTCGCGCGGGGATTAGGGCTTAACGACTTACCCGTTTTGTTTTACACAAGAACACATAAATTTCGCTGCACCGTAGATGCTTTGATTACGTAACTCAACGTACACATATATACCTAACAATGGCAAAAGTGCAAATCTGACAAAGATACACGGAACCTATTCTCTTTTATAAATTCAAATGCGAATCGAACAATTTGTTCAATCAACGGGGTACGCAGTGGATAAAATAGAATGGTTAATGAATTTAGAGATGCTTGTTAATTAGGTCTCTCGGTGACAGCGTTCATTTTATAGGGCGAACTATACATTTCTGCATGTAGTATAAAATAGTCTCTTGTCTGCAATGATGAGATATAACGGCTAATGCATTAGAGCTGCTTGTTAGTTCGATCTTTCGCTGACTACGATCATTTTAAAGAATGAACTCTTCTTGTGTTCTGTTATGAAAACTGTAATTTATTTACAATATTAAATAAAACCCAATAACTATAGTTTTAATAATATTTAATAATACATACATACAAAATGTTTCACACTATAGATCGCCCCACCTCCGAATGCACAGAGCTTGTGAGAATTCCATACACGTTTGCCAAATCGTCGAATCAGCTGTACATTATCACTTCCAGTTCCATTATTTGGGTTTCTGACAGTTAAAATCGAAGAACTGCATGACCTTTTTCTTTTGCAAGTTCGTGAATCCTGGCTTTTATCATACTGCGTTTTAATTTGTGACACGCAAAACAGCAAGTCGCTTTTTAGCATATCGTCAGTGGTTGGAGCCAATCAATGATATTGCTTTTTTCCCTGCTGCCGTTGGAATCTTTTCTTTTTTTTTGCAGTGAAGCATGCAGTAAGCATTATCAAGAACAATCACTGATTTCTGTGGTATATTTGGAAGCAATTTCTTAATAAGCCAATCCTCGTATGTGAATCCATCTCATGATGAACATCAGCAGCGTTTTTCTTGCAAAGAAATGTATATTCAGCACTAGGAACAAATCCGTTATCATCACCAGCATGAACTAATGCAAAACGAAGTCCAAGCCCCTCTGTTGGGGATTTCAAACCAGTACTTAATCCTTGGATAAAAGCTTGTCGACTATTTTGAATTATAGTGTAAGTTTTATTTACTGCATGCCCCGTATTCACCCATGATTCGTCAGTTTTATTTTATAGTTCGACCTGAAATAATAAAAATCACTGAAATGTCAAATAGCACCAATATTTCTACATCTCTCGTAAGTATTTGTGGCTCCACCGAATAATGTCGTCTCGTTCGATGGGCATACTTTTACGTCCTACATTTTTAAATTCGAAACCCATATCGTGTAACAATCTATGTAAAGTTGCTCGACTGAAGTT